>JAQQSW010019393.1:0-11056 GCA_028646575.1 Pseudocheirus occidentalis
AAATTCATCTTTCGGATTTACAGGTGAATGAGGATGCTTTTATGAAATATTGATACTGAAGGAAGGTCTAAGATAATGGATAGATGGTAATGGATAGGTAAAGATTCTTTCTTATTTATTGATAGAATTGATAGAAAAAATTAGGATACTGCTGATTTATAAAAATGAGTTTGCAGGTAGGTGTCTCATCTGATCTTATATCATGTATACTTAGTGCATCACGTATACTTAAGTGCATGTAAGGGATTTGGTTGGGACCTTTATGACTAAGGACTTAATGATGAGAGGTAGGGGGAAAAAACTGTCCAGTGACAGTTTCCATTTCAGAAAGTTACTGGACAGAACTATCCTTGTAGTTCTATATCCTTATATAGAACTATCTGAGCCTGCTTGGCTCAGAAGAGCTGTGTCCTGAGAGAGCCACTTAGTACTTGAGGAGTAACACTGAGGTTGATTCCCCCCAAACTTGAAGAACATATGACTTGAATCACAAGCCATTTGCAGATTTTTCTTTGTTCAGCTTTTTGTGTTTGTGTAGTCTTGCTGTTTTTTGATTTTTAAAAAGTAAAACAACCTCACTTTCAGTCAAGTATCTACTTGTATTAGACCTCACTGCTTCCCCCTACCCAGCCCCCCTGTATATGGCTCAGAACCTTAGGACCAAAAGAGACCTTGGAGTGAACTTAGACAGAATTTTTCCTTTTACCGATGATGAAGCCGAGACCAAGAAATGTTAATTGTTCTGCCTAAGACCATATAGCTACTAAATTCTGGGATTGTGTGAGTCCCATGCTTCATACTGCCTGTCTACTTTTAAAAGGCTTTGGAAGGAATGCTGGATTTAGAATTAAAGAACCTGGGTTCAGATTCTGTTCTTTCACTCTGTGGCCTGGTGCAAGTCATGTTGCCTTTTTGGATCTCAGTCTGCATTTAATCCCCATGCTGCCCAGGCATAGTGGAGGGAGCATTGGACTTGGAGTAAGAGGACTGGATTGAATCTTGCCTCAGGCTTCTAATGCTGGGGAATCCTGATCAAAGTCATGTGATGACTCTCAGCTTCTGCTTTTCTGACTGCAGGGAAGGGAGGGAGACATGCCATTCCATTGCACTGCACTGATCACTTCCTTTCCTGGCCTTTTTATGTCATTTCTTTTCCTGCCTGCATAATAATGAGAGAATTAACATTCTCCATCTATCTATCTCTTGGCTTGGCCTGGCTGGTTTTGCATAACTGGAAGGAGAGAAATGTCATCCTATTGTGTTCCTTCCACTAGTCTCCCAGCCTGGCCTGCCTGTAGGAGGTGAAAAATGCTATTCTATCAGCTCTTCTATTAGTCCCCTTCTTGAGCTGCCTAATGCCCTGAGAGGATGCCAGCCTGAGACCAAATCCCTACGGGTGTTGATAAGTTACCCAAACTTATTCCTAAATGATTGATAAACATCCGCCTTCAAGTGTCAAACCATACTCATCCCAGGTGATTCTGAACCCCCTTCTCCTGCACCCAACTCTCCTCATTCATACCACATCTTTTACTTCCATTTTTATTCCCATCCTTATCAACCTAGTCCCACTTTGCAGTATCCTTCTCATCCATTCTCTACTCTTAGGTTACCCACCTCTTCTACTCTACTCTTTGGAATTCCTACTCCATAGGTAACAAACCTTCTTTCCAACTTCAATCTTTTCCTTTTCTACTCCTTCTATCTTCTGGCTTCCACTGAGATCTGGCTCCCTCCTAATGACACAGCCACCCTTTTCAATACTGGTTGTACTTTCATTTACTACTCTTGATTCACTGGTCTAGGCAGGAGAGTTGGACTATTCTTTGCTCTCCGTTGCTGCTTGCAAGCTTTCTTTCTGCTGTAATCTCTCAGTAACTTATCTGTTAAGGTTCATTCATTTCATATCTACTATCAATTAAAATTCTTGTGGCTCTTTTTTTCTTTATTTGCTGAGTTCAGTGCTTGACTTACAGTCTTTCTTCCCTAACTCTTGCCATCTTATTAAGTCTTTAGTATGCATATTGATATCCCCTCAAACATCCTAAGCTGCCAGTTTCTTGATTTACTCATTTCTCATGATTTATTCCTTCACTCCAACCTTAGCTATATACAGATGATCATACCTTTTAATTATCTTACCACAGTCTGTTGTCCTTATGTCTCACCTTCATTGTAGTCCCAGACCTTTTTCTCTCTCCTCCATGACCTCAAATTCTTTAGTCTCTTAGTCCTTTTTCACTTCTTCACCCTTGCATTAACTATATTCTCCCCTGTTCCTCATATTGACCTTTTGGTCAGTCAGTTCAACTCTAAATTATCCTTTTCTTTCAAGTCCTTTGCCCCTTATCCTAACATTGATCTTGCTCTGCCAGTTTTCAGCCTTGGATCACTCCCAACATCTGCTGCCTTTACTTCTATTCATATGCTACTTAATGAAGCTAGAGAAAATTGTGAAATTGTGCTGATGGGGTCCACTACAAATTTGATACATTATCTCAACTGGGCTTTTGGTAACAAGGTAATTCTTTTACACATCCCTAATGGACCCATTCTCTCATTCACCCTAGCAGTTTTTCAACTCTCTTCATCTTGCCTCAAACTTTGAAGGCCTCAACTTGCCTTCTCTGCTGAGAATCTTGTCTCTTATTTCACAGAAAGAATTGAGACCATTCACTGAGAACCATCTTTTTTCCCCTCCACCTCATCTCACATACCTAAGATGCCTTCTGCTTTTATCTCCTTCACTCCTGTCTTACCTGAAAAGGTGCCTCTTCTTCCCAGGTCAAATTCCTTAATGTGCACAAGTGAACATTGTCCATCCTGTCTTCTCCAGCAGATCTATCCCTTTTTTATCTCCACTCTTTTCACTAATATTAATCTTTCTCCATCTGCTGGCAGCTTCCCCACTGCTTGTAAACATGTCTGTCAACCTATATGTTATTCAGCCATTTTCAGTCATATCTGATTCTTCGTGACCCTGTTTGGAGTTTTCTTGGCTGCAGTGGTTTGCCATTTCTTTCTCCAGCTTATTTTATAGATGAGAAAACTAAGGCAAACAGCGTTAAATGATTTTCCACACACCTACTAAGTGTCTGAGGCTGGAATTGAACTCAGGCAGGGCTTCTGCCTGTAGGCTCAATACTATGTCCCCTGTGCCAGCTAGCTGCCCTTATTAATATCTTTCTCTCTTCTTTTGTAACTAAATTCCTTGAGAAGGCTCTCTGTAATTGGTGATTGCACTTTCTCCTCTTTCACCCCTTAACTTTCTACAATCTGGCTTCTCGTCTTACCTTTCAACTGAACTTGTTCTCTCCATAGTGACCTTTTAATTGTCAAATCTTAATTAGCAATGGCCTCTTCTCAATTCTCAACCTTCTCTACCTGTCCTTCTCGGTCTCCTTTGCTGGATTTTAATCCAGGTTACACCAACTAACAGTGGCTGTCACCAGGGATCTGTCCTGAGTTCTCTTGATTTCACTTGGTGACCTCATCAGCTTCTCTGGATTTAATGGTTATTGTGTCTTTGCTGATGATGATTCTCAGATCTATTTATCCAGCTTTAACCTCTTTTCTAACCTCCTGACTTGCATTTTCCTATTAGACATCTTGAACTAGATGACATCTTAAATTCGGCTCATCTTTTCCCCCAAATTCTCCCTTCTTAACTTCCTTGTAACTGTCAAGGCTGCTGTCATACTCCCAGTCACCCAGGCTCACAACCTAGTTGTAATCCTAGACTTCTCATAGTCTCTCTCATCCCTCACCCACCCATCCACCTTTCTAACCTCACTCAAATATGCCTTCTTCACTGCTGATATTGCTACTGTCCTGGTGGAGGCACCGCCTCTTGCTTGGTCTACTGCCTGCTGGTTGGTCTCCCTGCCTCAATTCAGTCCATCCTTCACTTAGCTGTCAAATTAATTTTCCTGAAGTGCAGGTACGACCATGTCATGTACCTCCACTCTTTCTCCTCCATTTAACAAACTCCATTGGTTCTCTGTAGCCTTCAGAATCAAATATAAAATCGTTTTGGAGTTCGTAGCTGTTCATTACAACTTTCCAGCCTTCTTACACCTGTTCTTTGTCACATACTGTATTCTATGATTCAGTGACTCTGGCCTCCTTGATGGTTTTTTCACAAGTTAACCTATCCCACAACTCCAAGCATTTTCACTGGAATACTCCCATGTCTGTAATTCTCTCTGCTTCTGACTTCCCTGACTTGCAGCTAAATAGAATCTTACCTTTTATAGGAAACCTTTTCTGATCCCTCTTAGTTCTAGTGCTTTCTCTCTATTACTTATCTCCAGGTTGGCCTGTTAACTAACTTATTTGTACATAGTTGAAGCTTGTTATTTCCCCATTACATTATAAGCTTCTTCAGGATAGGGACTGTCTCACAACACAGTAATGGTATATGGTAGATGCTTAATAAATGTTGACTGGAAATCAAGATATATCTCCTCCCTTAAAGGGGTATTTTAAGGATCAAATGGGATAATATATGTAAAGTAAATTGCAAACTTTAATGTGTTATATAAATGTGTTTTATTTTTTTCTTAAGTCAGGGGTTTGAATAGAAGACCTTTAAGATCCCTTCTAATGCTAAATCTATTATCCTGTGACTTGTTATAATTTGTTTCAGCAGTTTATTACCTTGAGTTTATCTATGGATACTTTTATATATTTTTTTTATAGATTTGTCTCTTTAATTAGAAAAGACTGTGAATTGGAGGTCATTTAGCCTAGTATAATGAAAATAATATGGGATTTGAAGTCAAGGGACATGAGTTTGAGTACCAGCTTTACTGTGTAAATGTTTAGGCCTCAATTTCTTTACCTGTAGAAAGAAACAAGATGGTTTTTAAAGTTCCTTCTGGCTCCATATCCTAATATAATTGAAACTCACAAACTGCTTTGGATTAGTATAGGATAGGAATTAGGAGATAGGGATTAAAACTAAGGCTATGGCTTTGACATTTAATGACTACATAACCAGGAATGGGGAACCTGTAGCCTCAAGGCCACATATGGCCCTGTAGGTCCTCAAGTGCTGCCCTTTGATTTGATCTAAACTTCACAGAACAAATCCCCTGTTATGGGAATCAGAAGATCTTTCCTGCCTCTAGGCCCTTTGATAGGATTAAGTGGCTCTGAGAACCTTCCCTGATTTGAAAGTATACTCTGCTCCCTAATAGGCTGAATGTGGTCACATGGAGCCTGTGGAGGGAGGCTTGCTCTTCAGGAATGCCCATGCCTTATTACTTTGTGATTGGGCATGGGTCAAGAAGGCTGTGACATTCTCTGATCCAGGAGAAGGCCACACACACACACACACACACACACACACACACACACACACACACACACACACACACACACACACTCCCATGTGAGGTTTTGCTTTGGGGCTCACTTTGGAAAGAGTTGTGTCATTTGGCCAGATGAGACTCTAGGAAGCCGTTGAGGCTCCCCCCGCCCCCTTTGAAAATCTCAGATGTTGGTGCTTCCCTCTCTGGCAACTGACTAGGTATAGATGTAATTAATGGTCAGATGGTTGGAAGCCCGTCTGCTGATCTGTTTCTTTGTCTGCTTGTATTATTCTCTTTGCATTCCCTGAAGTTCAGGGTGCTGACTTTTTCCCCTGAACTAGGTAAATGATATGCGTTTGATTGATTAAAGTAAGACTGTTAAACCCATTTTGAGTTGCTTTCCTTTGGAAAAGCAGTTCTAAGAACCTGTGCTAGCAACCATCCTGGGTATGGTAGGGTGCTTGCTGATACATCCCCCTAAACCAGCGGTTCTCAACCTGTGGGTTATGTTCAATTTGTAACAATGAAAATACATCCTGGGGGGTGGCTAGGTGGCACAGTGACCTTTGGCAGGTCACTTAAGCCCAATTGCTCTCCAAAAAAAAAAAGGGCAAAAAAAGAAAATACATCCTGCATATCAGATATTTATATTACAATTCATAACAGTAGCAAAATTACAGTTATGAAATAGCAATTAAAATAATTTTAAGGTTGGGGTCACCACAACATGAAGAACTGTATTAAAGGGTTATGGCTTTGGGAAGGTTGAGAACCACTGCTCTAAATTGTAAAATTTGGACTCAGTCAAAAGGCCACACCCAAGTACCTTAGGACCACAGGTGGCTTTGAGGTTGCAGGGTTCCCCATCCCTGGATAACCATTAGTAGATCAGTTAGTCTTTCTGAGCTTCAGGTCTCCTTGTGCAAGTGTTATCCCTATCTCAGATTGACCTTGGGAGGAGAGTGCTTTATAAACCTTGATGTACTACATAAATGTTAGTTGTTAATTAATAATAATATCTGAGAACGATGAGAAAAACAAGGACTTTAGGAGTCAGAAAAGGCCTTGTGAAGAATATGGGATTTGATGTAGGCCTTGAAGAGTGGATATTGTTTTTAGAAGTAGAGAAGAATTGAGGGAGTAAAGGCTTTGAAAATGTGAAACATCATGGGTAAAGAGAGAAAATCAGGAGTAAGCATGGATTGGAGTAAGTAAGTATGTTTTGGGACCATGAAGAGACTAGCTTGTTTCCATCTTGAACAGTGTGTGTTGGGAGAGTAGGAGAAAATATAGAGTCAGATGAGACCAAATTATGGGAGGTCATTTTAGTCCAATTGGATTTTAGCTCTTGAGGGTAGAGGCTGTTTTCATTTTTGTCTTTATATCCCAGTACCTTGAGCATAGTAGGTGCTTAAAAAATGCTTGTTGAATTGAGTTTTTAAAACGGTGAGGATGCAAAGCTGTGACTAAAACTGTCTTCATTCTATCCTTTTCCCTTCATCCCCCCCATTCTCATCTGTTCCTTCAAACTTTTATATTGTTGTTGAGCACATGACTTTACTCTTAGTAACCCAGCTTTATAACCTTATAATCATCCTAAAATAGGCATTGTGCTATAGTGGAGTCATAGGACCTAGATTCAGGTCCTCCCTCTAAAATACTAGTTGTACAATCTTGCATGAGTTACTTAACTTCTTGGTGCCATAGGCAACACTCTAAAATTGTACATTAAGACTAGTTATGGATCTATGTTGTTGGAGAGAATTTCCTCTCAGGAGTTTCCTATGTAATTGAAATTAAAGGAACATGAAATAAACAGATCAGGAAATAGTTCTTGGCTTTTTGGTATCCTTTACCCCTATATTAAATCCAGTTATTTGTCAAGCCATGTAGATTTTACCAGGTATTTTTACCTGAGGTATAATATCTCACATTTCTCCCACTCATTGGTAATACCTTACATTTCACCTATATATTCACATTATAACAGAGCAGCTTGGCATACAGGGTTCTGGATTTTGTTTCAGAGGATTTAAGTTTGAATTCTGGCTCTTCCATTTCCTAGGTATCTGACCTTGGACATATCTAACTCCTAGGGCTCAGTTTCCTTGGATAAAAATTATGGCATTGATTATATAACCTTTGATGTTCTTTTTACTTTTAAATCTATGATCCTTTTGGCCTCTCTAGTCTCATTTGACATTATTTCCATTGGTGTGTGCTATTCCAGCCAAACTGTATTGCTAGTTTTTCCCTGAATTTGATATTCCATTTCCTACTTCTTTGTTATTTGCACAAGCTGTTTCCTTTTCCACTGAGGTATACCCTCATCTGGGCATTTCATAATCCTTGACTTGCTTCAAAGGCTTATTTCAGGTGTGAAGCTTTTCCTTATCTCTAGCTTTGTAAGTCCACTGCCTTCAAAATACTTTGTATTTATTTACCTCTATATGTAATATCCCCAATAGAATATAAGATCCTTGAGGATAAGATCTGTCTGATTTAGTCTTTCTCTCCCATAACTACTGCTTCACTATCCTTTGCATAGTAGATACATGTTATAAATATTTTTTGACTTGATTCTTTGAATGAATGAATTTAGGAAGGGTAGATAATTAGATTTGGAAAAAACCCTTACAGTGGCATTTAGTACTTTTAGGTTTTTTGAAATCTGGGAATGATTAATAGTACTTCATTTTTCTTAATTGCCCTAGTGATACATAGCTAAAAAGGTTTTCTCTAAGGGTTGCCAAACCTTAGACTTTGAAAATAAATCACAGTTCATAGATAAATAATTCTTGTTTATATAAAGTTTGCTTTTAGTAGAGAAATTTTCATTTACTGGTCTAAAATATTATTTGCAGTATTCAAAAATTCAATTTTGAACCTTTTTTTAATGCAAGAAGAGTATAAAAAAGTCAAGTAATGGTAAATGTAAATATCGTTTGTAGTGAAAGAGTCTTTGAACTCATTTTTTTGGGATAATATTTAAGCTATAATCTAAGAGTTTAGGGTTTTGTGCTGTGTCTAATTTAAAATAACTTTTACCATTCTAAATAATTCTTTGCTTTAATTTTTCTGTTTTTCTAAATTCATTTAATTATCCAGTTATGCATTAATAATATGATGGATAAGCCCGTCACATGGGTTTAATATCCCTACGTGATATTCTGAGAAGTATTTAAATGTTTTTCTGTTGTTAGAGCCTATGCTAGATCTTGCATGGAGGGGGAGCCCTTAGGAAAAAAAATGATACATCACCATCCTCTATCACTTTATTTCTCTATTGGTAGGTGGGAATGGGGGAAAGAAACAGGTGTGTATATTTATGCAAATGAAAAATGTATGTTATTTTGAGGAAAAAGTAAATGTTGGATGATGAGTAAGGGTGGTCTTTAAGCTAAGCCTTGAAGGTAACTTTGGGATTCCAGGAAATGGAGGTGAGGAGGATCCTGTAGGACAGCCTTTGCAAAGACATGAAGACAGAAGGTGAAATGAATGTTCTGTACTGGGAAAAGCAAGTAGGCCAACTTGGCTGGAACGTGGGATTGTGAAATTCATTTAGAAAGATAGGTAGCAGTCAAATTGTGAAGGACTTTAAATACCAGAGAACCTTCTTTTTTCCCCCCAAAAGTAATAGAGAACCATTGAAACTCTTACTTCAAGCTGGGAAATGATAAATTGGATGAAAATACCCCTTGGCTCTATAACCTCACTCAAATAAATATTTTAGAATGAGTTTTATCCACTAACAGGTACTTGGATTAGTTTATAGTGTTAGTATAAAGCATATAACTGGGGCAGATTTTTTTTTTTTTACTATGTACATATGATACAGGGATTCTATGTTTCTTTTCAGTGAGTGGAGGGAGGGGAGAATGTGAAAAACTAATGCTCAATATATTTTTTAAAAATCCTAAAAATAAACATCATATAAAGATAAGAAAAGGACATATAAGTATAGTATGTCCTTAATGATCACCAAATAAGCAAATGTCACAAATATGAAATAATTTTACAGTTCACAATTCTTGTATTATGTATAGCAAGACCAACTGTTTCAGTTGAAAAATTTAGGAGGATCTGGAAAATGTGTATGCAGAGAAATGTAGTGGATAGAGTTGGGCATGGGCAGGTTGCAAATCCTGTCACTAGCAGTGGAACTCTATGAAAGTCACTTAAATTTGGGATCCTGCAGAATAGGATTTATCTATCAAGTGAGTTATGATGTTTTTTAAAAAATATTTTAAATATTTTTATTTATTTTAGTTTTCAACATAGATTTCCACAAAATTTTGAGTTACAATTTTTTCTCCCCGTCTTTCCCCTAGCCCTACCCCAAAATAGCAAGCCTGCTGAATACCCCTTCTTCCAATCTGTTCTCTCTTATATCCTCCCCTATTACCCCCTAAACTTTCTAGTAGAGCAAGATGGATTTTTATACCCTAATGCCTGTATATATTATTTCCCAGTTGCATGTAAAAAACAAATTTTTTTTAAACATTTGTTTTTAAAACTTTGAGTTCAGATTTTTTCCCCCTACTTCCCTCCTCACCCACCCCCACTGGGAAGATAAGCAGTTCAGCATAGATTATACATGTGTAATTACCCACATCATTTCCATAGTAATTATTGTTCTGTTTTCTCCTTTGACTCTATCCCTTTTCAAAAATGTTTGCTTCTAAGTACCCTCTCCCCCAATCTACCTTCCCTTCTGTCATCTCCCTTCTTATCCCTCCTCCCCATTCTCCTGTAGGGTAAGATACACAATTGAATGTGAATGTTATTCCCTCCTTAAGCCAAATTCAATGAGAATAAGGTTGTCCCATTCCCTTTCCTTTTCCAGCCCCTCCCCTCCATTGTAACAATTTTCTCTTGCCTCTTTTATATGAGATAGTTTACCCTAATCTATCTCTCCATTTCTCCTTTTCCCAATAAATTCCTCTCTCACCTCTGTTTTATTTTTTTAGTTATCATCCCTTCATATTCAACTCATCCTGTGCCCTCTTGTCTATGTATACATGAATATACAAATGCCCACACTCACATATATTTATATACATACATCTTCCTATACATACATGTATATGTATGTACACATATATACACACATATATTCCATTCAGCTATCCTCATACTGAGAAAAGTCTTATGAGTTACAATTATCACTTTTCCATGTAGGAATGTAAATAGTTCAGCTTTCATTAGTTCCTTATGATTTCTTTTTCCTGTTTACCTTCTCATGCTTCTCTTGATTCTTGTATTTGAGAGTCAAATTTTCTGTTCAGTTCTGGTTTTTTCATCAAGAATGCTTGAAAATCTATTTCATTGAATGACCATATTTTCCCCTGAAGCATTATACTCAGTTTTGCTGGGTAAGTGATTATTGGTTTTAATCCTAGCTCCTTTGACCTACAGAATATCATATTCTAAATCCTTCAATCCCTTAGTGTAGAAGCTGCTAGGTCTTGCATTATCCTGATTGTGTTTCCACCATACTCAAATTGTTTCTTCCTGACAGTTTCTCATATTTTCTCCTTGACTTGGTGTATCAATAATGAGATATTCACAACACCCATGATGGTTATGAATATGTTGGTATAGTTTTGGATCACAAAATATAGCAAACTCTCCACATGGAAGGCAGAACCAAGGTCTTTATTCAGAAACCATAACACTGAGTCCCAAAACCAGAAGGACAAGTCCCAAAACCAGAAAGCCAAAGTCATTATAATGGTCAC
>JAQQSW010019394.1:0-11055 GCA_028646575.1 Pseudocheirus occidentalis
AAAAGGATTCTAGAGTTTTATTGCTGTTCTTATTTTGCTTCCTTTTCCTCATGTTGGCCAGTCAACTAATTGTTGGTATTTTTTAGCTCTATGAAACTCTGCTTCCGGGGGGAAAGCTCTGTTCCAAATCGCTGGGGTTTTCCCAGCTGCAGGAGCTATTAGGGGGTGTTGCAAGTCCCCCCAGCTTTGGCTTGCTGAAAGCGCACCCCAGGACCACCACCCAAGACCACGATCTGGATCCTTGCCGCTCAACACAAGAGCACTTGGCCCTGATCAATCGATTCAGCCCCCCTGTGGACTCCATAGGCCAGGGACTCTGAAGCAGCCTAGTGGGGGCCGCCACCGCCAGTTCCAGCAGTTCCCTTCCCCCACTACTTCCTTGTCCCGGGGGCAGATTGCCTGAACTGCTTTTCCTCCCCCATATTAAGTTTCAAAGTTTCACTTTCACTAACTGTCTCTGATCCTGGTTTGTGAGATTTAAAGATCCTCTCAGGTGCTTTAGATCTTCTCTGAAGTAGACTCACGCTGTGGCTTGGGAAGCTCGGCTCCTCCTGGCTGCCCTGGGGCCTGGCCTGGCTCCGTTGTGGTTTTTGGGTGGGACTAGTCTGATCTCCTGGCCTGCCGGCCTGCTGGATGAGCCCCTCCTGCCGAGTTGCCCTTCTCCAATAGATGTGGAGATGCTGAAGGCTGTAGATCTTCTCTCCTGAAGACTGGCTGCTGCATGGCTCAGCTCGGCTCAGCTCAGCTCCTTCCTACCTCCTCAGGCCTGTTTGCAGTTTCAGCTTCAGGCTGAGCCAGCCTCCTCTCCTGGCCCACCATACTGAGCTCCTGCTGCTGAGCTGCCTTCAGCAAGAGATGTGTTTTCTGTATTTTTGTGAGTCTGAGAGTCCTAGACTTTGTCTGGGGTCATATTTTATGGGTGTTTAGGGTGGTTGTGTGGGAGCTGTGAAGCCTTGCTGCTTATATGCTGTCACCTTGGCTCTGCCCCCCTCCAGTCACCCCAATTTTTTTCCTTAAAGAACTTTTTGATGATTTATTCTGAGGATATGAAATGCCATGCATGAGCAGCTTTCCAGAAAAAAGCTACTATAAACAGCTTTTAGGGTTCTGATTACACAGTATAGTGAACACTCTATTTATTCCATAGGAAATCAGAGGAAAAGATTTGCACAAAAACAAGATACAGCATTCAAAATGTTATAAATTATCATAGAGAATGAAAATATAGCATTTACAATGACTTATCACTAATATGGCCAAAGAGTTTTCACCAAAGTGGTCACAACAGTTTTCAACAAATTATAATCATTTAATCAATCACAAAATCCTTAATTCATTCACAAAGTACCATAGTCAAAGTTCTCCAACTCTAGGTCACAGTAAATCATAACCTTCTCAGTTGGTACACAGTATCCAAGTAAAGTTTTCTTTCAGCTTGAATTGAAGCTGTTCCTCGGTTTCCATGGTTCCTCTTCCATGGTCCCAACTGTCACCTGGGTTCAAAGGCAGACAGCAGCCAGTTCTTTGTCCAGCTCCTTATCCAGTTCTTGGTCCAGTTCCTGTTCCATACTGAAGTTCACAGTGTCCATTCCACTTAAAGTCCTTCATAGTTTCTGTTTCTGGGAAGACAAAGCTTTACAGAAACAAAATAATATTCATACACATTGCTGGCACCACCATCAATTCACTATCTGCCTATGGAGTCAACTCAGGCTCACCAACAAGGTCTGAGAACTCAAAACAAATAATCAATGTAGTAATCAACACAGACCCACAAACAAGGTCCAAGAGGTCAGCACAAATCATCAGTAAAGTTCCAGGACCTCCAAAACCCTCTTCCAGGACTTTGGTAAACATACAACTAGAAAATCCTCTTTGGGGGCTTCCAGTAAGGTCCCAGAGCTTCTGTACAAAGTATCACAAATAAATATCAACACAGACAGAGCAGACAGAGTGCTGGGATACCACAAGTTTTCTCCTTCTTTTCTCTGCTACCACAAGAGTCCTCTTCTCAATTCTTCCTGTCTCTAGCCCTGGGGCTTTCCTTATATAGTCATTAGCTCATTCCCAGGAGTTCACAAGATTCGGGGTTCATGTTTTCTGTTTCTTAACAGGCTTGATGAAAGGCTCAAAAGAAGCATGAACTGGAACAAGGCATTAATTCAATAGCTGAAACAAGGTATGAACTACTTCCTTGCTTTCCATTACAGGACCATGGGACTTTTTCATCTGACTTCCAATAAAAATGTTCCATATACATTGTCTTCACCATTAGTATGTGAGTCCTTGACCATTAGTGCAGTCTTCCTTATTTGTATCTCCTCAGTTCTTAGAACATTGCTTTGCACATAATAAGAGCTTAGTAAGTGATATATGCATTCATATAAATGACATAAGATTTCTGGATAGTCTACAAGGTTTTGGTCTTTTTCATCTACTTTCCCATGTATTTTTTAACATTCTCTTCTCTGCTCACTTTCATACTGACACCAACATGCATAAAGGTCAACACTGACTTTGGAAGATTTTGTCAAATTCTTCATAGAATGTCTCTAACTCTTTCTCTGCAATGAGAGAAGCAATGATAAACCATGATAATCATCATTGTTCTCTTTTGCTTATGTTCATCATGAACTGTAGCAAAGCAAGATGTCAAAGGCTACTATGAAGTAATTCTTGATGAATCTGGGTGCATGATATAACCAATTTCAATTCTTTTACTCACCTCCCTGGAAAGAGCACCATGTGTTTTCTTTCTATTTAGATGGAATTTCCTTATGTCTTCACATTTCAAATATAGCAATAATGTCAAGGGCTGTGCTTCTTCATTCATCAAGGATTACATATTAAAAATTGCCTACCTTCCAATCATTTTGTATCTTTGTCCACAGCATAGATTCCCATAAATTAAAAAAAACATTACCCAGTAGCCAGCCTGAGGAAGAGCCTTAACCCTCAGCTAGGTTAGTCCTTGACTGGTTACAGGGTTAGAGAGGGAAAATATAATCTCCTCCAGCCTTGTTAAAGACTTATTCATCTGATACCAGTGTCTTCTTTAGAAACAAGAGGAAACAGTTTTCTGGTTTTTAACATCTGTTTTCAAAATTACTGAACTGGAGGAACTTCCAGTAGCTTCCCATCCTGATGCATACACTGTCCAATTCACCCTAATGATCTGAAATGATGAAATGATCTGAAATATATCACAAAGGTGACCAGGGGAATTTTCAGCAGGGATACAAGGCTAGTTCATTCTTAGCATAACTGACCAGTTATTGTTCAGTTGTACCAATGCCTCATGACCTCATTTGGGATTTTCCTGGCAAAAATACTAGTTGTTTGCCATTTCTTTGTCCAGTTCATTTTACAATAAGGAAACTGGGGCAAATGGAATTAAGTGACTTGCCCAGGGTCACACATCTAGTAAGTGTCTGAGACCATATTTGAATTCATGAAGATGTGTCTTCCTGACTCCAGGCCTGGCACTCCACCCACTGTGCCACCTAGTCACCTTACTTGACTATGTCAATAACAAAAACAAAAAAATCATACAATTATATCACTAAATGCGGAAAACAGTTTTGACAAAATACACCACCCATTCCTATTAAAAACATTATAAAGCATAGCGATCAATGGAGCCTTTCTTAAAATAATAAGTAATATCTATCTAAAATGAAGAGCAAGCATTAACTCTAATGAGGATAAGATGGAAGTCTTTCCACATGAATGAGGTAAAGCAAGCAGGTACATCATCACTGCTGCTATTCTATATTGTACTAGAAGTGATAGGTATAGCAATAACAAGAAAAAGAAATTCAAGGGGGAAAAAGGCTATGAGAAAGCAAAACTATCACTCTTTGTAGATGGCTTGATAATATACTTAGAGAAACCCAGAGAATCTACTAAAGAATTAGTTGAAACAATTAACAACTTCAACAAATTTGTAAGATATTAAATAAACGCACACAAATCATCAGCATTTCTGTATATTACCAACAAAACCTATCAGGAAGAGATAAAAAAAGAAATCCCATTTAAAATAACTGCAGATCATATAAAATACTTGGGAGATAACCTGCCAAGACAAACTCAGGGATTACATGAACACAATTACAAAACACTTTTCACACAAATAAAGACAAAACTAAATAATTGGAGAAATATTAATTATTCATTTATAGATCAAACCAATGTAATAAAAATGACAATTCTATCTAAGTTACCTTATCAATGCCTTACCAATCAAACTACCAAGGAATTATTTTATAAAACTAGATAGGATAATAAAATTCATCTAAAAAAAGAAAAGGTGAAGAATTGCAAGCAAGAAGGGGGGAAATATGAAAAGGCAACCTAGAAAGTGGCAATCATAGAGTAGTGGATCACAATAGATTATGCATACAATTCAAAGCAGTAAATGACCATGGAAATCTTATGTTTGATAAATAAAAGGATCTAAGCTTTAGGGGAAAGAATTCACCACTTGAAAAAAATTGCTGGCAAAACTGGAAAGCAGTTTGGCAGAAGTTCAGCATAGACTAACATTGCACACTGTATAATAAGATAAGAACAAATAAGATAAATGATTATACATTACATATTATACATTATACATTATACAAATAAGATAAATGATTAATACAAAAATGATGGTGTCATAGGGGAGTATGAAAAAGTGTACCCATCAGATCTGTGGATAAAAGTAGAGTTTATGACCAAGTAAGAGATAAAGAATGTCACAGGAAGTAAAATAGGTAATTTTGACTACTTGAAATTAAAAAGCTTCTGCACAAACAAAACTGATGCAGCCAAAATTAGAAGGAAAACAGTAAACTGGGGGATATGTACAGCAAGTTTCTCTGATAAAGGCCTCATTTCTCAGATAGATAGGTTACCAAGCTATATGTACAAAAACATGGGCCATTCCCCAGTTGATAACTTGTCAAAGTATATGAACAGACAGAATCTAGAAGAAATCAAAGATATCAAAACTCACATTAAAAATGTCGCTATTGATTAAAGAAATGCAAATTAGAGCAAATCTATCACTTTAACTAATATGACAGGAAAGGAAAATGAGAAATGCTGGATGGAAAATTGGGACACTTTCACCTTATACTCAACTTGCAGTGCTTCAGAATACATGCATACAAAAGCTTTGGTAAATGAGTAAATGCTATATAATGGCCAAAGGAAGTGACCTACTACCTTCTTTCCATGTCTCTCAGAACCAAGAGTATCTCACCTACAGAAGAGAGGTTACAGCAGATCAGATTCTATAATTCATCTGATCCACTTCCACCCTGGAAGAAGAATACGAACCATTCTAACATTGGTGATGATTCCTTTTGCAACTACCTGGAGTTTTTCAAATGTCCTGCTGATTATCACATAATTTATTCCATGTTTTGCTAGCTCCACATACACCACATTCCAACTAAACCAAAGAGCTTCTTGGACCCAGATTCACATAAGTAATAAACAGCAGATCCAGGATTCAGACCCAGGTTCTGTGATTACAAACCCAGCATTCTTTCAGTGATACCAACCCTTCCATGAAAATAATCTTTATACTATCTTGACTTAAATCCTCCCCTTTCATTTCTTCTCCAATCCAAAAGTCAATTGTTTAAAAGCAAATTAAATCTAATTATTTTTGAATTAGTTGTGAATGACTTTTACAATTTTCATGTTAATGCTATCATTCCTTCTGAGAATTTTTTTCATATAATTTTAAGCAAATCTCCAGGAATTCTCTGCATCCAATATGGTACAGTTGAAAGAATGCTAGGTTTGGGGGTCAAATCCAAGTTATGTTACTACCTTGGGCAAATCACTTCTTCATTCATAAAATAAAGCAAAAGTGAGGGTGGACTGCACAACCTTTAGGTTCCTTCCAATACAAAAACTATTAGCTTAGGATCCCAGCATCCAAAGTCTTATCATTCACTACTGGTTGTTATGCTGTTGTTATTAGAAGGGAAAATTGCTATGATTGTTTCAGAGGAAATGTGGCTATTATTATTCCACTAACTCTAGGTCCTGCTCCTGGGAAGATTGTCCAAAATAAAGGCAACATATGGCAACACAGAGCCCATTCATGGTTGGCAATGAGGAGCCTCCCACATTATGAAACAAGGAAGATTGCCGATGGGATCCTGATTCTCCTCCTGCACAAAGAGAGAGAACAGGTTTAGATATGAAGTGAATAATGCTTTTATAAAATCAAAATACTAATTTTTCTCCTTTATGCTAGCGGTAATAGTTGTAGCACAATGTAAACATGTTTAAATGCCTGAGATTGTGAAAATGGCTGTGAAACCCAGAGAGACAATGATCTATGTTACATGTCATACATCAGGCATTTTAATTCCAATTCCAAAGTATAAATAAGAAGAATAATGTCTTGTGATAAAATATTAATAAATTCTTCTAAATATGTGATATACCCATATTCAAGGAACCACTTATCTGCTGTTCTCTCTATTATTTGTTGTTGGGTTGTTTTTTTTTTTCAAATATAGAATCAGACATTTTTATGGAGGCTAGATTCAAGAGTAATCTACAGTCAATTCAAACCAGCAAAAACAGAATACAGAAAATCTCCAATAACTGAGAGGGAATTAGTGACATTAGTTCAATGTTACCAAATTTTACAGTATTTAAAAATATAATCTAAGTGCATTGGAGTTCATGGGCATAAGTTGAACATCACAAAATTGTCAAGTTCACGTACGCTGTTATCTAGTAGAAATCGGGGTAGCTAGGTGGAATAGTGTTCAGAACACCAGACCTGGAGTCAAGAAGACCAGAGTTTAAGTCCAGATTCAGAGACTGACTAGCTGTGTGACATTGGAAAGTCAACTTGATTTTGTTTCTCTCAGTCTCCTCATCTGTAAAATGAGCTGGAGAAGGAAATGGCAAACCCCTCCAGTATCTTTGCCAAGAAAACCCCAAATGGGGTCATGAATAAGCACAAAAATGATATATAAGTCATCACTAAAAATGTAATGGGAGCTAGAGAATATTCTTCAACACAATGGACATTGTTTTTTGTTAAAAAATGCTTACCTATAAATTTGTTTATAAAGTGAAAGTATATGGATCTGACATTGTGGACATTTCTTACATCCAGTCACAAATTGACCTTCTTCTGTATACTTTTCTGTAGTTTCCCTTAAAGATGTTGTACACCCTCACCCTCTTTTATTAAGTTGTTGGCTTATTTCTCTGTGAAATACACAAGTATGAAAGTCTGTTTTCCCAGAGATTCTCACATCACCTTTGAAAAGGTAATTTCTATTTTAAAATGAGATACCACTGACTGAGAAGAGGATATCATTTATAAGAGTACATTGAGCAAGGCTGATGGTCTCAGGTGTCAATATTCAATCTGAGTAATTTATACTCTAGATAAAAACCAATATTCCTTTGAAAAGCTTTGCTTCTCAGAAAAATAAATGACATGGGTGCCAAGAAACTTTTCTGTGTATTTTGAGAAAATTCAGCATACTGAAAAGAAAATTGAATGTTTTTCTGGTACTATGTGAGACTCATTCAACTATTTCATGGAAACCTTTTCCTCTTTTTAAAAACAAGACATTTTTTCAAACTATTAAATATATGACTTCTAAGCCTACTATTCAAGAACACTTAAAATTGAACTTGAAATTGCTTTTAACTTGATCATTAAGACATTTTAAATGCAGCTTTAAATATACAATTCCTAACTCCTGTCAAGGAAATTTAAGTGCTATTCAATTCATTTCATGCCAAAGGCATATTATCAGACAGCCACCATACATATCACAGAGAAGGTATTCTCTTCCTGTTATAAGCATTTGATTCTCTGGAAAAGGAAGAACTGAATCCTTCTAACTCCAGAATAAAGACTAAATAGTTCAGGCTGTCTAAGAAAAAAGTACATATAATGTCTCTTTTCTATTACTCAGCAAATGAATAAAATTGTTTCTTTTTCTTTTTGGATAATGTGGCTCTTATTAAATGAGAATGATGCCTCACATTTATAAGGTATTTTCTAAAATGCTTTCAATTTTATGTACTTCTACACTCCTCAATGGAGATCTTTAAGAACAAGGTGGAAAATTACTTGTCAGAGAGACTTAACAGGAGATCATGGATCAAGTATGTTAGGCAAGATAGTCTCTAAGGTTTTGTCTAACTCTGAGTTCTGTCTTTATATGAGTCTGTGAGCTTGTATGCTCTCACAATAATACTATGATGAATGTACAGGGATAATAATGACAATATTCATACAGCTTTAGGAAGACAGCAATGATTTTTAGTAGTCTGAATATAGTATAAAATTCAGTAAGGGATGGGGCAGAGCCAAGATGGCAGCATAGAAGCAGGAAAACTCCATGGTTCCCCACCACATCATCACCTCAAATACCTATAAAATATGACTCTAAACAAATTTTAGAGCTCCAGAACTCACAAAAGTACAGAGAAACAAAGCTCCCAATGAAGACAGTTTGGCAGGCAGGAAGGGCTCATTGCAGCATGCTGGGAGGCAAAACCAGCCCAACCTGAAACCATGGCTTGGCCTCAGGGTGGCCAGGACAAGCCACTGCTGGAGCTTTTAGGAGAGTGGATCACTGGCAGCTGTGGCAGTTTCCAAAATTATCAACCATTCTGAAACAAGGACACTGTGAAAGATCAGTGGAACTTGGCTATATTGGGGGGAGAAAAGCAGATCTGGCCATCTGCCCCCAGGGCCAGAAAGCAGCAGAACCAGTGGCCCTGCAGCCACCTCCACATGGCTCCGTCAGAGTTCTCAGCCTGTAGATTGCAGGGGGGTTGAATGATCACTCAGAGGTTAAATGCTCTTGCCTTAAACTGCCTGGATCAGGATTATGGTCTTGGGTGTGGTCCTGAGGTACATGAACAGTGAGCCAAAGCTGGTGGGGGCTACAGAGATGGAAGCCTCCTAAGAGCTTTAGCAGCTGCAAAAAAACCAGTGATTTGGGCCAAAGCTCTTCCCTGTGGAATCAGAGTTCCACAGAGGTAAAAAGTCAAGTAATTGACTGGCAACATGAGCAGGCAAAGGAAGCAAATAGGGACAACAATCCAACTTTAGATTCCTTTTTTAGGGAAAAAAAGGATCAAAACATGGATCAGAAAGAAAACAACACAGTCAGAATTCCTGCACCAAAAGCTTCCAAGAAAAATTGAAATTGGTTAGAAGCCATAGAGGAGCTTAAAAAGGATTTTGAAAACCAAATAAGAAAAGTGGAGGAAAAATTAGGAAGAGAAATGAGAATGATGCAAGATAATCATGAAAAGACAGTCAACAACCTGACTGAAGAAAATAACACCTTAAAAAACTGATTAACTCAAATGGCAAAAGAGGCCCAAAAAGTCAATGAGGAGAAGAATGCCTTAAAATGTCAAATTTGCCATTTGGAAAAAGCTTACTGAAGAGAATAATTCCTTCAGAATTAGAGTGGAGCAAATGGAAGCAAATGACTTTATGAGAAATCAAGATACTATTAAACAGATTCAAACAAATTAAAAAATAGAAGGCAATGTGAAATACCTCATTGAAAAAGCCACTGACCAGAAAACAGATCCAGGAGAGACAATTTAAAAATTATTGAACTACATGAAAGTCATGATTGAAAAAGAACCTAGAAATCATTCCTCAAGACGTTCTCTAGGAAAATTTTCCTGATATTTTAGAACCAGAAGGAAAAATAGAAATTGAAAGAATTCACCAATCACCGATTGAAAAAGATCCCAAAAAGAAAATTTATTGGAATGGTATAGCCAGGTTCCACAGTTCCCAGATCAAGGAGAAAATATTATGAGGTGCCAAGGAGAAACAATTTGAATACTGTGGAAACACAATCAGGATAACCCAGGATGGCCTGGAATATCATATTCCGGATATCAAGGGAGGTAGGATTAAAACCAACAATCGCCTACCCAGCAAAATTGAGTATAATGTTTCAGGGGAAAATATGGTCATTCAATGAGGTGGAGGACTTTCAAGCATTCTTGATGAAAAAACCAGAACTGAACAGAAAACTTGACATTCAAATACAAGAAGCATGAGAAGGTAAAAATGGAAAAGAAATCATAAGCAACTTATCAAAGTTGAATTATTTACATGCTAACATGGAAAAATGATAATTGTAACACGAATTTTTCTCAGTATGAGGATAGGTGAAGGGAATATAAATGTATTTATATATGTGTACATACACATATGTCTATATAGGACGGTATATATATGTGTATGAATACATATGTGACTGTGTGTATATATGTCTACATAGACAGAAGGCACATGATCAATTGAATAAGAAGGGATGATATTTTAAATTTTAATTTATTTTCTTGGTTACATCATTCATTTCCACAAGGTTTTGAGTTACAAATTTTCTCCCCTTCTTGCCCCTACCCCCCAGCCCAAAACACTGATCCCACTGTAAGGCCACTCCCACAATCTGTTCTCTTTTGTGTCCTCCTCCAACACCCCTCTAGCTTTCTAGCAGGGCAGGGAGGGGCTCCCTGTCCCCGTCTCTGAATGTATTATTTCCCAGTTGCATTTGATTGTATAGCTTTAAATTCTAGATTCTTGCAATTCCTCCCCTGTCACCCACTCCCACTGGAAGGAGCAACAATTCAATACAGGCTGTACATGCGTAATTATGCAGAACATCTCCATGGTGAGCAAATTGTGAGAGGTTGATTGTATGTCCCTCCTTCCTATCCTGCACCCCACCTTGTTTTGTTCTCTATCCTGTCCCTGTCCCTTTACTGAAGTGTGTGCTTCCCACAACCCTCCCCCCACCCCACCCTTTCCTCTATCACCCCCCCTCTCATCCCCATTCCCCCTATTCTCGTGTGTGGGTAGATACTCAGTTTAGAGTTTATGTCTTTCCTTCCCTAAGCCAAATTCAGTGAGAGTAAATGAAAGTAAAGTTGTAACAGTTATCCCTTGCCTCTTTTTTATGGGATGATTAACCCCATTTTGTCTCTCCCTGTCTCCTCTCATTCAAGTCCTCTCCCTCTTCAAAATTTCAC
>JAQQSW010019395.1:0-11055 GCA_028646575.1 Pseudocheirus occidentalis
CTGCAGGCTGGGAGCTTCTGAAGCAGCCTTGTGGAAGCAGCTGCAGGGCCGCCATTTCAGTCACTCCTAGCTCTTGGGCAGTTGGCTGGGTCCTCTCCCCAAAATTTATCCGAGTTCCACTGACCTTTCACTTAGTCCTTGTTTCTTATGGGTTTGTAATTCTGGAAAATGCCACAGCTGCCAGTGATTCGCACTCCAGCCATGGTTTGTTCTGGTGGCCCTAGGGCTCCAGCCACAGGTTCATGAGGGGCTGGTCTGGGCTCCCAGCATGCTGCGATGAACTCCTTTCCTGTCTGCCTGCCAGGCTGTCTTCAGCAGGGGCTTTGTTTCTCTGTCATTTTATAAGATATGGAGCTCTAAGATTTGTTTAGAGTTATATTTTATAGGTATCTGAGGTGGTTATGGGGAGAGCTGTGGAATTTTGTTGCTTCTCTGCCATCATCTTGACTCTTCCCCCTGATTCACTCTCCTTAAATTTGCTCTGACCAATCTATGCTGCTGGTCAGGGCCATCCGCTCCTACGGAACTGAGCTTGGCTCCCAGCTCAATGTGATAGACCTTTCCTGTGGGCCTGCCAGGCTGCCTTCAGTGGGAGATTTGTTTCTCTCTGTCACTTCATGGGTTCTGTAGCTCTAAAATTTGTTTAGAGTCATATTTTACAGGTACTAGAGGTGGCTGTGGTGGGACCTCACATAATTTCCTGCTTCTACTCTGTCCCCCCCCCAAAAATTATTTTAAAGAAAAAGTGGCAAACATTAAGAGAAATGGACTTTCTAAAAACTAGAATAGACCAAAGAGAAATTAATGACTCCATTACACAGGAAGAAATAATATAACAAAATCTAAAGATTGTGAGGAAGGGGTGGGAAGTACAAGATGATTAAAAAAAAAAAACAAAAAAACCTAACCCAGAAAACAGGACCAGGGCTATAATTTAAGAATTAATCCACTGGACTCCCTGAAATCCATGACTTTATTTTAAAAAGTCATATTGAAAAGTGCCTGGACCAAGTCAGAGGGCAAAGTAAAGACAGAAAGAACCTACCAATTATTTCTTGAAGAGAGTCATAAGATGGAAACTCTCAAGAATGCCAAAACCAAAATCTAGAATTTCCACAAAGAAAAATTACTACACTTATCCAGAAAGAAGTAATTCAGGTACCAAGGAACTATATAATAAAGATTACATAAAACCCATCACCTTCTACCAATCACGAAAGAAGATCAATATTCTCCGAAGCAAGAGGGTTACACTGAAGAATAACTTACCTGCAAAGCTGAGTATAATCCTAGGACTAAAAGTAAATTTTTAAGGGAATAGAGGACTTTCAAATGCTAATGATGAAAAAACCCAAGATGAGTAAGGACTACAAAATACAAACATAAAGAATCAATAGGAGGGGCAACTAGATGGCTCAGTGAATAGAGCACTGGCCCTGGAATCAGGAAGACCTGGGTTCAAATCTGGCCTCAGACATTTAACACTTTCTAGCCGTGTGACCTTGAGCAAGTGACAACCCCAATTGCCCCCAAAATAAAAAAAAGCAAAAAAAAAAAAAAAAGAATTAATAGGAACCAAAAAGGTAAATGTGTATGAGCAATTGGAAGAAGCTTTGTGATGATCCAATGCTAACATTCTAAATAGGGGGAGAAGAAACAAGTATTTTTTCAGAGCCTTATTTAATGTGTCCAAAGTTTACTGAGGAAGTTAGATGAGAAAAACAGGTATTGAGGGTGAGCTGGTTCTGTTCTTTGGGTGTTAAAAGGGCAAAGAGAAGTGAAGATAAAAGAAAGAATACACTAGTAAAGAAAGGAGGAAAAAAGTTGTAAAACTTGTTATTTCGCATAGATGGGGTACATGAGAAGAGTATACAAACACGAAAGAAGGGGTGAGGGAAGTGTGCATTAATTAGGTGAACCTCGCTCATCTAAAACGGACAAAAATAGGATGAGCACACAAATAATTTAAACATACAAAAAAGAATTTGGTAGAAATATGTCAAACATAACAAGGAAGCAGACAGGACTGAGGAGTAGGGGAGCTGAGACAGTTATGAGGGAAGATAATACCAGGGAGGGAATAGTCATAAGCGAAAGAAACTTCCTGAGCTTGAGAAGGTATTAAAGGAGGGGAAAAGAAAAGAAAAGAACTAAACTCTAAAGGATTGTCTTAAGATTGCCCTTAGACAACTAGGGAATGACTGAAACAAACTATGATATAGGAATGTAATGGAATATTGCTGTGCTGTAAGAAATTATTCAAGAGACGATTTCAGAAAATCCTGGACAATATGAAATAATGCAAAGTGAAATAAATGGAACCAGGAAAATTATTTAATTTATAATGCTGCTGTTGTATAAATTAAGTTTTGAAAGAACTAACAACTCTGACCAAAGCAATGATCAATCACAACTCCAAAAGATCAATGACAAATAGTTATTTACCTCCTTGAGAGAGGTGATGGACATAAAGTGCAAAGAGAACATACATTTTGAATACAGTCATTTGGATATAGATTCATTTTGCCTGTCATGGGTTTTTTTCCCCCCTTTTTAATTTGGGTGAGCGGAGGAGAGTGGGTATCTGCAATAGAGATGCCAATACAAAGAGGACCACCAAAACATTTTTAAAAATACAAAGAAAAGAGAAAGTTAAACAGGAAAGATAGATGACCTGGACAGCTATGAAAATAACATGCAGAATTTATGAACTTAAAAAAAAAAGCATGTAGTATGAAATGGAGATTCAAAGAATTTTTATGTGTAAATTCAGAATTAAAAAAAGATTTCTCAATAAATTAATGCCCTATCCTCAAATTCATACTCTGATCCAGAAAAATGAAGTTATTTAACTTATAAAAAAGAGCAATAGATACTAAAAATTCCTAATTTAAAAAATTCTCACCCCAAAAATATATTAGAGAAACAGTAAAGGCCAGCTCATTAATCACTTCACCAATCAAAAGAAGCAATTCTCGTATTTTTTTAAGGCCTAGTTACTTCTAAATATTAATGAATAAGGAACTCATTTGCCATGAACAAATACATTTGTTCTTTTTTCCAACTTAAGAGGTATAATTAATAGACTTGCCTTGTGATAGATATTATGCTGAAACAAGAGTTAAAATCTAAGTAACTCTTATTCTATGTAGATGGTAAAGGACTTTGAAGATCTCTTCCCCTTAATGGGCCTCAAGTGGAACCTAACAGGAGGGGCTTGATTGGGGGAGGCTTGTTTTTCAGGAAGGCCCACATTTTTTGTTACTTTGTAATTAGGCAGTGGGTCAAAAAGGCTGTGATGTCCTCTGACCCTTATGAAAGATATATATATACTCTGAGGTGAGGTTTTGCTTTGGGACTTATAGGAAGTTGTGTGCTTTGGCCAGATGAGACTCTGGGTACTGAGCTCCCCAGCTGAAGACCCAGATAAAGGTTGGTGCTTCTCTCTCTGGTAACTAATTATGTATTATGTAATGGTCAGATAGCTAGAAGCCCTGTCTGTTGGTCCATTGAATTTTGTTATTTTTTCTGTATTTTTGCCTGCTTGTAATTTGTTTGTATTTTCTGAAGTTTAGGGTGCTGACTTTTTCCCCTGAACTAAGTGGAAAAAAATTTTTTATATACATATATATGTGTGTATATATATACATGTATATGTATATATTACACACATATGTATGTGTATATACACACATATATGTATATACATACATATACACATATGTATATGTTTAATTAAACACTGACCCCTTTAAAGTTGTTTTCCTTTCGTAAAGCAGATCAAAGAACTTGTGCTAGCAGCCATCCTAAGTATGCTAGGGTGCTTGCTGTTATAGCTGGCTAAAGGTGCTTCATTTTAAACATTATTTGTGTAAAATGGGGTTTTCTCCTGCAGCTATTATAAAAATATCAATTTTAATTGGAAAAATAATTCTAATAGTACTATCAATGCAAATACTTAAGAAACTACCTAAAAAGAGTCCATTTATCACATTAATGTTTTTATTATGGTTATTTTCAAAGTTATAAATATAAAACTGTGAAAGCTTTTATCAATATTTGTGTCCTCTGTTTTCCCTGTTTAAAATTTGATTGCTATAAAAATTCAAATAAACTGTTAACTTTATTAAAATAAAATAGAAGGTAAGGATTACTTTTATAAATTTGTTTCTGGGAAAGGAGGGAGATTCATAATAAAAAAGAAAGTTTTTTAAAGGTGTTGAAACCTGAAACAAATTTTTTAATGGGGCTTGAGAGAGGCATTATTAAATATAATTTTAAAATTACAACCATGGAAAATGGTAGATAAAGATACAGTTAAAAATCTGTTCATCAAAAGTTTGTACATCATGCCCCTAAAGTGACTATTCTATTGACTATTCTAAGGTACCAAAAATTCCTCCTTTCAATCTCTCCTTTATATTAAGATACTGAAAAGTCCTATTAAATACAAATAAATTATACAGAAAGAAGAATATATGAACCTATTAATCATTCTTTAATATCTTAAAACTTTATCAAATTAGCCCTAGAAAAGCACCTGGCACTAAAACAGTGGATCTATGACAAAGTAACGATAATCTGATTAAGTGCAAAGAACACTGACTACATTAGGATCAATGACTGGAAGAGACAAGTCCAACTCATTCATTTTAGAGAGGAAGAAACTTGAGAGGTTTTGCCTTGTCCACAGTAACTAAACAAGTGACTAAGGTAGGATTCAACCCTGA
This sequence comes from Pseudocheirus occidentalis, assembly GCA_028646575.1. Lineage (NCBI taxonomy): Eukaryota > Metazoa > Chordata > Mammalia > Diprotodontia > Pseudocheiridae > Pseudocheirus > Pseudocheirus occidentalis. Next base: position 4,731 of record JAQQSW010019395.1, read on the forward strand.
ATCTTCTTGATTCCAAGTCCCAAACTCTACAGACTAGACTATGTACCCTCTCTGTGTCTATTCAGAGAAGCACTGAATTTCAAAATTGGAAGGAACCTCAGCAGCATCTAGATCAGCAGTTTTCAACCTGTGGATCGGGACCCCTTTGGGGGTTGAATGACCCTTTCACAGGGGTCTTAGGAACCAAGACACCACTCCTCTATCTGTCTCCAGGTGTATCTGTCCAGATACACCCACATAAGAGTATTAAAGGGTCGTAGCATTATGAAGGTTGAGAACCACTGCTCTAATGTGAGGAGAGGGGAGAATGCCTTACCTCCAAAGGCAATTCCATTTCACTTTTTGATACCTATAATTGTTAGGAAGTTTCCAATAACTTTTGGTAATTACTGTCTTTTCTTCCTACTAATAATAAATTTCACTCTTTTTATCATATTTTACAAAAAGTCTGGAGCCCCTTCCAACTCTAGCACCTAAGATTCTCTGATATATATAAGTTTTCGTCAGGACAGAAAGAAATTGTTACTTTCATTCCAATAAAATAAAAGCTAAGAATTACTTTGATGGAATGTTTCTTGAAAAACACGTAGGAGTTCACAATAAAAAAGGAAAATATCTTAGAGGTCTGAGAACCTGTGGTACTTAATTTTTGGAAAAAATAAAAGAAACAGGGAGAAAGAGAGAAACAGATTAAATCTACATGGGGACAGAAAAGATCCAGAGCATGAAACAGTGGGAAAGGCAGGCCTGAATAAGGTAGAATCATAAAAAGATAAAAGCTAAAAGGGACTCTAGAAATCAGAGTTTAACACTTTCTTCAAAAGATGAGCAAACAAAACTCAGAACAAATTTCTACAATATCGTACAGCTACTAAAGGGCAGAATGTGAAATAGATTCCTGGTCAAAAACTTCCAAGTCTTACCCTAAACCAACAACATGACAACAAATCCCTAGGCAGCCATGGTATAGCATATGAGGGGCAATGAGTCCCTGTGAGGTAGGAAATCTGAGAAGGTAGTTCCAAAAGAAAACAGGTATAACCAAATATTTATTACTTAATGACAAAGTGATGAAAGCATACCTAAAACAAATGCAAGGACTTCACAATTTTGGCTACAATGAACCGAGTAAGTGAAAACTTTTGCAGTGGTACTACATGCACAACTAAAGATTAGTGCAATACATAAATCTGCTGATAATGATACATCATCAGAAATCTTCATTATGACAAAAATGGCTGAAATGTATTTATTTTCCCTACAACATTCACATATTAATAAATCAAATCTCGTGATTCAACTAGTTCTAACTCCACATAGGCAGATACACTCTGTATCAAGCTAGGGAAAAATATATAAAGGTTCACAATTCAACATTAGATTAAGCAACTACTGAGTAATCTTTCACTTTCTGATTCATAATTCATATGCAGCATAGACAAATATCAAGAAATAAAATGGGCTGTTTCTAGAATACTAGACATTAGAAATGATAAAGTGTTCTGTGGGACTTTCATCATGGTCTATTCCTTGACACTTTTTTCAGAGCATCAAAAGGTTATTTGGAATTAAATTGTTTTTCTGCCTGCTTTTTTAGAAACACTGTGTCTTTTTAATAGCTTTACTATGTCTCATGCTGCTACAATCACAAGACTTGTAATGCTTTTCTAACTATAAAAGTCTGAATTTACACATATATTTTAAAATATGTATAAAAGGCAAATGAAAAACAATTTTCATTTGTATATTTAAGTGGCTATCAATTAATATTGGTAGGAAATGTTTCTTCAAAGTATTTTTTCTTATTTTCTTTTTTTTAAAGAGAAATTTTAATTTATTCACTTCTATATTGAAACCATAACATCTGAGAAAAAACTGATAAGTCTATAATTTATAGTTACTATTTCTAAAAAAGAAAAGGAATCTGTGAAGAGCTCCTATTTAAAACAGCAACAAACTTCACTATGTTTATGTAATACTAAGTCAGGTGAAGAGTAAACATGATAGGAAATATATTTTTCTAGTTACACTATAAATCCTACTCTAGATCCTAATTTTCTTCATTCTCCTCTTCACAGAATTAGGGCTGTCTTTAAGGGGATAAGATTTTGAGACAGTGAGTTCCTTGAGAGCAGAAATTATTCTTTCTTTGTGTTCAAAGAATTTAGCCCAGTGCCTAACACATCATTAAGAGCTTAATGAATGCTTGGTGATGACTTCCAGAAGTAGTAAAGACTGACATGGATCTTCAAAAATAAGGCTAAGGGACTAGCTGTATACCATAAGAAAGGGAGTTACCTGAGTCAGATAATTAACATAACCAGAACGCTGTTGCAAATATGAATGGGAGGAGAAAACTATGAAAAGCTATGTAGAATGGTAGTAAGGGTAACATAGAGTCCGTGACTTGAGTATGGTTCTCTTTTAAACTTTGGGAAGGTCATATGTTTTACCCAATAAAATAATCTTAGGCTACAAAAATGTGGAACAAAGATTAAATAAAAACAATGTTTTTTCATTTTTGAAAAATGCTCCCTTTTCAGTTAGTCATAGGATAAAGGAGTTTTGATCTGAGGCAAATCCCATGTGCATTCTGGGATATGCATTAAATGTACTATACAATTAAAAGTGATTAATAATGACTGTGAGAATACAGTTGGACTCTGGGGTATATTCCAAGAAAGACTGAGATGTTATACAGGGCTATGTCAAGGAATCTGAAAATGATTATTCATGTTATCTTTGGTCGGGTTCAGCAAAACCAAGGGAAGAAATACCTGTGGTTTAGTTTATTTCTGCTTCACAGAATATTTTATATCACTGAAGATGTGAAAGTATCTGTATGAGAAGTATTATTCAATTATTTGTATGTTTGCGGAATTGAAAAACAGCCCAATAATGATATGTAAAGGAATTAATAAACAGACATGTCCAAGATGATTTCTCTGAAGAAATACTCATTTTCCACCAGAACAGAATGATAAATGATAAGAAACTCTATATGTAGGGCTTATCCTAAAACAAAAAAGGGGGATAGGAGATTGGCCTTGGAGTCTAGAAGATATGATTTCAAATTCTGTCTCTGCCACATATTAAGTATGTGATCATCTGGGCAAGTCACAAACTCTCAGGGCCCCAGGCAACTTTCTAAAATGACCAGACAAGTTATTGATCTGTATTCCTGGAAGGAATTTTCACACACAATCCCCACTTAACCTCTCTATCTCCTCATAAACACACTCCCTATAGAGATGTCCATATTTATTTTTAAAATATTTGTATTATTTTAGAATATTTAAAACAACTGAATTTTTTTCTATACTCTGTAGCACGCATACACCTTTTAGCAGCAGTAAATCTATTCATTATTCTGTACAAAACTGCACTTCTCCCCCATTATGTGAACTTCTTGAAGATGAGGTCTATCTTTTTGTATTTGTATCCTTACTGCTTATGCTCATAATGTTTTTCAAACAGTAAATACTTCCTAAGTACTTTTTCTTTCACTCAGTATGTATTAAACACCAATTGTGCTCAGAGCTCTATGTTATACAAAGGTATCACAAGTTATACAATGTGAAATACAAAGTTTAAATAAGAGGAAAGGGAGGTTACTGGAAATCGGAAAAGATTTTCAAAGGGAATATCTGAGTTGGGCTTTAAAGGAGGGTGGTAATTCATTAAATAGGCTTAGGAAAACACTGTAAACACAGGCACAGAAAGATGTTCAGGTACCAGAAAGTAATGCAGTTTGACTGAACTATATACACTATGATACGAGTAATATGAAATTACCAAAAGAGAGAATGGGGATAGGTGGATAGATAGATAGATAGACAGATAGACAGATAGACAGATAGATAGATAGATAGACAGACAGATATGCATATGTATACACACACACACACATATATGGAGAGAGGGGGAGGGAGTGTAAGAGAGAGAGAGAGAAAGAGAGAGAGAGAGAGAGAGAGAGAGAGAGAGAGAGAGAGAGAGAGAGAGAGAGAGATTAAGATTATGAGAGACTCAGGGCAGCACAATGGCACAGTGAGTAGAGCACAAGCCCTAGAGTCAGGAGGACCTGACTTGACACACTAACTAGCTGTGTGACTTTGGGCAAATCACTTAACTCTGACTACCCTCCAAAAAAGAAAAATGCAAAAAAAAAATTATGAGAGACTTTTGAAAAACATCCACATTAGTATATCAGGAGTATATAAGAAGCCAGCAATGGATTCAGAAGAAAACAACCAAAAGAACAAAACCAAGGGAGAAAAGCATATGATGGGAGGGAAACAAAAGATTACAAATGTTGTATGTGGAGATACAAAAGACTTTTTAAAAGACCACTGTCAGAAACTGGTAACTGACTGGTAACCTCAGAAGAGTTGTTTTATTTTTAGATGTGAGGGAGGGATACAAATTGCAATACTGTGAAGAAAATGTTAAGGAGGAAATGGTAACATCTGATATAAACAACTTTTTCACAAAGTTTGATGGTGATGGGGGGGGAAGAGTAATTGGGAAGTAGTTAAACAGAAATAAAAGGCTCAAAGGAAGGTCTTTTTTTTTTAATTAAGGAGACATCATAGAGAAACTGGAATTATACCATGGATAAGAATTAATAGGTGAAGAGTGGCAGGAAGTCAGATTGTCAAAGGATTCTAAGATAGTAGTCAATGAAATGCTAAAGTGAATATCCACTGGATCAAGGTTGAGTATGGAGGCAAGAGAAGATACGACTAGGAGAATAACCCTGTATCAAGATATCAGAATTCATGATAAGGTTAAGAACAAGCTTAGTGTGAATAAAAGAATGGGAAAATGTGAAAGATGTTAAAACAAATAAAATTTGAATTAATTCCCTCAACTTTATATTATAAACCTATAAGTTATGGAGTGTGTGGATGTAGAGAAATGAAGGCAAGTAGAGTATTAAGTTGTAGATTAAAAGGGCAAAATACGCACAAAAATTTTAATGGAATACATTCCATTAAATATATGTTACAGGATATATATACAGGAATATATGTTACAGAATAGAAGTCAAGCATTTCTCTTTGAAAAGTAAAGATAATCAGCATTTCTGGAAATATACCAACTTTCTTTAACCAGAGACAGAATATGTGAATTCTAGTTCCAGTGATATCCAAACTAACTTGGGACCTCAGGCCATGCTGCTTAACCTAATTTATATCTCAATTTTGACAATGTTATTGAGAGAATTTAAAAAGTATGAAACATTAAAGATCTTACATAAATGTATTTCTAATAGGAAGAGAAAATAATAACCTCATTCAACTGAAACTGCTCTCACCAAAGTCTTCAATGATCTCTTAATTACCCAATCTAATGTGTTTTTCTCAAACTTCATTCTTCTGGAGCTCTCTGCAGTTTCTGACACTGCCAATCATTTTCTTTTCCTTGATGCCGTCTTCTCCCTTGGTTGCTATGACACTACTCTCTCCTGGTTCAGGTCCTCCTATCTATCTGACATCTTCTCTGTCTCCTTTATTGAATCTTTACCCAGGTATCAGCCTAAATGTGTCCCACAAAATGGTATCCTGGATACTCTTCTCTATTTCACTTGGTGATCTCATCAGCTCCCATGGATTCAACTATTTCCTTTATGCTGATGATTCTCAGATCTACTTATCCAGCCCTAATCTCTCTACAACCTCTGGTCTTGAACCTCCAACTAATGGATATCTAAAACTAAATGTCCAGTAGACATACTAAACTCAACAAATTCAACATGTCAAAAACTTAACATGATGTTTTGCCTGAAAATTCTCCCCTCTTCCTAACTTCTCTATTAATGTTAAGGATACCACCATCCACCAAGTTAACCAGGCATTGATTGCATCAGCAAGCACCCTAGCATACCCAGAATGGCTGCTAGCACAGGTTCTTAGATCTGCTTTTCTAATGGAAAGCAACTCAAAGGGGGTTAAAAATCTTACTTTAATCAATCAAAAGTATATCATTTACCTAGTTCAGGGGAAAAAGTTGGCACCCTGAACTTCAGAGAATGAAAACAGAATACCAACAGAAGTTACAAGCAAAGAAACAGATCAGCAGACGGGCTTCCAGCTGTCTGACCATTACATCCATACCTAGTTAGTTACCAGAGAGGGAAGCATCAACATCTGGGGTTTTCAAAGCCGGGGGGGGGCTCAATGGCTACCCAGAGTCTCATGTGGCCAAATCACACAACTCTTCCCAAAGTGAGCCCCAAAGCAAAAACCCACATCAGGGTATATATAGCCTTCTCCTGGATCAGAGAATGTCACAGCCTTCTTGACCCACTGCCCAATCACAAAGT
>JAQQSW010019396.1:0-11054 GCA_028646575.1 Pseudocheirus occidentalis
CTTCCCTCTGATTCAGATGAGTCTTCTTCAAGTTCTCTTCATGCCGAAGACTTCCCTCCACTCTAGTTCTCCTCATAGTGAGAATCATGCCTGGAACAATAGTGAACATTTCTTTAGTGCATTAAGGCTTGCAACACACTTTACAAATATCCCGTTTGATCCTAGCAAGAACCCTGGAAGTTAGGTACTATTATTATCTCCAATGTACAGTTAAGGAAACTGAGGCAAGGGATCCTACAATTTCCTTCTGTGATAGAAAAATAGTCATAAATTCTCATATTGACCATATCTGAAAATGTGCATCATTCTCCACCTTTGGTTCATGTCCTCTCTGCCAGATTTTATCACCAGTCCTCTGGAATCTGGATTGGCCATTGTATCGATTAGTGTTCTTAAGCCTTTATTAATTGTTTCCCTTTATAATGTTTTTGTAAAGTTGTTATATAAATTTCCTCCTAGTTCTGCTCACTTAATTCTGCTGCCTGTTATGTATATAATAAAGATTTGTTTCTAATCTAAATTCTTATGGTTTCCTGACTGATCTTCTTGATTCAGTGGAACAGTCTTGAGAAATCTCCTTGGCAAGACTTTTCATATTTTGTTTTTTTATCTTAGAAGGAATTTGTAGGATCCTCTTTCTTATTTTTGCATACCCATTATCTAATGCTGAAATTAATTGAGTTTGGGGTGTTTGATAGTTTGTTTTTAAATACCGCTTGTCCTAGGTTTTTCTTTTGGTGGTGGGGATGGGAGGAGACTTTATTTGAAACGTCTTAATTTTTTTTCTTCTTCTGAGAACTGAATTATTTACATTATTTCTTATTTTGTGAATTTGAGTAATCTATGTTTTTGTAAATATTCATCCACTTCATTTAAGTCCTCTTTTATTGTCATACAGTTAGGCAAAATACATTCCATTAAGTTCCCTTATTCTTCATTTATTGTGAATTCTTTTTCTGAAAATTTTATTTTCTCCTTTTTAAAAAAATTAGACTAATGATTATTATTTTTTCTTGAGAAACCAGCTCATAGCTTTATAATATCAAAATGTTTTTTGTCTTCAGTTTTATTAATTTCATAGTTGATTTTTGGAATTTTAATTTTGATATTTAGTTGGAGTGTGTCATTTGTTGCTTTTTTATAGTTTGGTTTTTAGTTTTGTGCCCATTGAGCTGTTATTTTCTTTTGTTGATGAAAGTTATAGAGATACAAGCTTTCTCCTCAGAAATGTTTTGACTGAATACCCAACATTTTGATATGTTGTGTTAGTACTGTTGTTGTCTTTTTTTTTCTTTTTGGAGGGGGGAGGGCAGGGCATTTGGGGTTAAGTGACTTGCCCAAGGTCACATGGCTAGTAAGTGGTAAGTGTCTGAGGTCATATTTGAACTCAGGTCCTCCTGACCCCAGGACCCAGTGCTGTATTCACTGTGCCACCTAGCCACCCCAGTACTGTTATTTTCTATGATGAAATTATTTATTTTTCTATGATTTGTTCTTTTTACCCAACAGTTCTTTAAGGTTAAATTATTTGGTCTCTAATTTTTAATGCTTTCTCTAGAGACCTTCATTTTGTTGAATATTTTCTTACAACATAGTAAAGAATGCTTAGCTTTGCTGTTTTTTTTTTTACATTTTCTTGTGAGGTTTTTATGACCTCATGAGTTTCTATAAAGATACCATGCAGTGCTGAAAATATACTCCTTTCTAGTTCCTTTCAGTGGTTGCCAGTGGGTCTGTCATATTTAACTTTTAGAAAATTCTATTCAAGCCTTAAACTTCTCTCTTTTTTTAATTGTTTGGTTAGATTTGGCTAGATCTGAGATGCATCAAACCCTTCAAATACATGTCTTACTATCTGTTTCTCTCTATAATATATTAATTTTTCCTTTCAGTACTTAGATTCTGTCCTATTTTGCAAAAATATACTTAATATTTATGATAATTCATTGTCTATGATTTCTTTAAGCATATAGTCTCCTTGTGTATTTCTTTTAGGTAAGTTTATCTTCTTTGTTGCCATGTCCATGCTGTTGCTCCTTATTTTACCTTTGTGTAGAACTTCTAAGTTTCAAATGTGATTACAACATTGTTGTGATTCTACTTATCTTCTTCCGTTTTATGAATGAGTTCCTCTTATTAATGTTTTCTGTTCTGATTGTTAATTACATATATTCCCCATCCTGTTCTCTTATGCTTTTTGTTTTACCTCCTTTACGAAGAGAAGAGGGTGGTAAAAGAGGAATGTGCTCAGCACTAGTGATCTTTGATGTAATCTGCTTTTATACCCTTGGCCTTTTTTCTTTTTTCTTCCCCTTGCCTAGAAATTCAGTTAAATGTTCTTATCCTTTCTTTTCTTTCAAGTCTCACTTCATAACCTACTTTCTGAAACTGGAATTTATTTTGCTTATGAGTACTCCTTACTGAAAACTACCCTTACTCATAGTCACTCATTTCTTCCCTCTCTTGCTTTCTTCCCTGTTGAATTGAACATATTCCAACACCTGACTCTGTGTATATTCTACTCTCCCATTGCCCTGTTCAGATAAAAGTAAGGTTCAAGTGATACCCCTCTCTCTCCCCCTCCCATGTTTATATAGTCTATTTCTTCCAGTGCCATTATATGAGATGATAAGTTCTTTACATTTTATTCTCCAGTTTTCCACTCTTTCCTTCCATTTTCCTTCTTCCCTTTTTTCTTTTTTGTTCATCACAACATAACAAAACCATTCTCAGACCCTGTGTCTTATTTAGCTCCTATGATGTTAGGGATCTGAGAAGAAGACACTTGTTCCTCCTTCTCATATTAAAATGTAAACACCTCACTCTGTATAATCCTTTTCAACTGCTCAAACATATTTTTAAGTTTCCTTTGACTCCTGCGTTTGCATTTCAAAGTTTATGCTCAGCTCTTGTCTTTTTATCACAAATGCTTAGAAGTCCTTCATTTCACTAAAGAGTCATTTCCCTTCCTTCCTCCTACCACCCCTCCCCTTGTAGGATTATAGTTTTGCCTTGTAATTTAATTTTCATTGTAATCCTCTCCCTATCCCCACCCCCATCTCCCACCCCTAACCCTGTAACATGTTCCAAATTCCTCCAGATTCCATATTCTCCTCTTTTCAGGTATTTGGTGATTCTGACTATGGTTCTTGGGTACTTGTAACTCTCTTTGATGCTTGCATTATTTTTTCTTTGACCCAGAGGCTCTGGATTTTTGGTGGAGATGTTCCTGGGAGTTTTAATTTTAAAGTTTCTTTCAGAAGATGATACGTGATTTCTTCCTATTTTCTCTTTTCCCCTGACCACTTCTAAAAAGTTTGAATAGTTTTTATTCATAATTTCTTGAAATGTGCTTTCCAAGTATTTTTTTTGTTGTTGTGGTGGTTTTCAAGTAGTCTGATGAGTCTTTGATTTTTTTCCCCCTTGCTCTATCTTCTAAGCAGTTGTTTTTGATAAGAGAAACAGTGATAGTAGTTGTAGTTAATAGGTTGTATTTGTTGTCCTTCTCCTCCCTTCATTTTTTTATTCCAGTATTTCTTGTTTCATGGAATCATTGATTTCTGTTTGGTCTTTTTCTAATTTTCAGGGAGACTATAACTTGGGAGGCTTTTTTCTTCTTGTTGTAAGCTATTTTAACTCTGTACAAGTCTTTTGTCATTTTATTTCAAATTATTTCTTCTAGTCCTTTCATTTTATTTGTAACATCAATTTCTTAACTTCATTTTCCCCAAGAATGTTAGTTGACCATGTAGCTTTGTTTTTTCTTTGAGGCTTTACTGGTAGATTTTGTGGAGTTATTTTTTTTCTTCCTCCATATTTGTGACTTGAATATTTCTGGTTCCATAAAATTTCTTCATTGTTAGTATCTTTTTTTGTTTACTCACTTATTGTTAGCATCTTCTTTTGGTTTACCCACTTTCTGAACTGGGAATTTGTTTCACGGATAAATTCTGAACTTGTTTGGTTTGAGAATCCTGATACATTTTTCTCTAGGCGATGAGTGCTGTGTCATTCTTGGATAGTTTGAGACAAAAACCTGCAAAATTTCAGTGTTTCCTGAGCAGTCTGATCTAGGGTACGGTCGGATTGCTTTTCTCCTTATCTGAACTTTGCAGGCCCATGACTCCATGGGTCTGGGCAATGCAGCTATTGATTTGCCTTTGTTTGAAACTTCAGTAGATTTTATTGGCCCAAGACCCTTTCAATGTGCTAGAAATATCCTTGGCCTTGGTGTCAGAGAGATGCAGCTTCAAGCTTTCCCAACACTTGAGTTCCCTACTGCATTATGCAGCTGTAGACCAAAGCCCTATTCTGCAAGGCCCTGTGGCCTTGGTTTAAGTCAGAGTGTCACAGCTTCAGGCCCACTCTTGGTCCATGGGGCTCTCTGTTTGGGTCTCTCTTCAGTCTCTGTCATCATGCTGGCATGCTGAAACTCTTCAGTTCTTGCAAGACACAGACCATCTCTTTGTGCCTTCTTGGACTGGAGTAAAGGCACCAACTGTAGTTTCTTCTTAGATTTCCTTATTGTGACTTGTTCTGGTGCCTCAGTCTTTGTTGGAATGCCTATAGGTGAGATCTTGGCTGTCCTGCTTCTTCATAGTTCATCATCTTTTTGGTTTCTCCCCACCTATCATTCTTAATCATCTTGAATATGTTGTTGTTCAGGAAATGGCAAACCACTTCCAGTATTCTTTGTGAGGTTTTCTTGGCAGAGATATTGGAAGTGGTTCGCCATTTCCTTTTCCAAATCATTTTATGGGTAAAGAACCAAGGTAAACAGGGTGAAGTGACTTGACTAGGGTCACTCAGCTGGTAAGTGTCTGTGGCAAAATTTGAACTCAGAAAGATGAATCATCTCACACTGGGACTCTAGCCTTCATCTTTTGTTCCTTTCCCTGTTTCACATTTCTTCATATTCTATTCCATCTTCCACTCAGCTGCCAAAGTAGGGCAGTTAGTTGGTAGTTCACTAAATGGAGTGCTGTGTCAGGGATTGCCATGCACCAGAACTCGAGAAGGAGGACACAGTGGCCTGACATGTATGTGAGAAATCTGTAGTGCCTTCAGTAATTCTAGAGTGCTCCCTGACTAAGGTTCCTACCTTTTAAACATTAGCATTCTGGAGACGCTTTGTGATCTCTGATGAATTAAAAATTGAGATGAGCAATGGAGAGAATCCTGATAGGCAGTGACTTACGCCGAAGAAACATAAAATTGAAAACCCAAATGACTGGGAAAAAAAGTGAGTCAGTAATGTCTTAATCTATTATTCATGAAAGTACTTTAAAGTCAATCCACAAACATTTAAGTGTTTTCTCTGTGCCAGATATTCTGAGAACATATATACCAGTGACAGTATGGTCCTTGTCCTTCTGGAGTTTAAATTCTAATGGGGGAGACACTACACAAAAGGAAGCTGAAGAAAGGTGTGGGTGGGGAGAGGGTCCCTGCACAGGTTAAGGTGAAGAAGTCCAGAGGAGGATAGTCAGGTGAGAAAGAAGTTGGGAAATAGATCAAGTATTAGCTCTTTGATTCCTGAAACGCATCAGTTGTGGGGCTGACAGTCACTTTTTCTTTATTTTCTTGTGATTAATTGTGTATATATTGTTAAGTCCAGTAGAAGTAGATTCCTTGAGGTCAGAGGCTGTTTGACTTTGGTCACTGTGCCTCTAGTGCTGAGCACTTAGTAAGTGCCTAATGAATGCTTGTTGGATATATGAATAAATAGATTTGAGGATTAGATTGGCTTGATCAAGGACAAAGGCTATTTTGTTTTGGTTTTTTTTCTTCTTTGGATGCCAAATATCCATTATGGCCTTTTGTACCCAGTGGGCATTGCATGCACGTTAATTGAATTTAGGCTGACTAGAGCAAGGAATGAATGTATCCCTGGAAGATTTTTTTTCATTATTTACCTAGACTTTCAGTGTTGCCACACTGGCTTTGGCCAGCAAAACCCTTTCCGAAGTTGTTCCAACTGCCTCTTATTCTAAAGGTTCATTTTTAAGGATCCCCATATTCCCAAAGTTGCATTTTCTGATTCTTACTATAGACCTAAGCATTGTATTGTCAAAAAATACAGAAAATAGTACAGATGGTGATATCTCCACCCTTTATGGAATCATGTGGGTGGAGAAAGCTGGTCATAATTGAGAGAACACTCGCACAGTAGCCTCACAGTTCGAGTCCAGTATGTATATGTGTGCTTCTTTGTATAAAGTGACATTATGGCATTTTCATGTTTTAAAATATCTATTACTTGTGGTGAGTGATCTTTCATTGCCTTAAATTTGTGGCCAATGTCTAACCACCACTTGTGGGCCTATAGGGAGTTAAGCCCTTCATAGAAGCAGCTCTGTGCCACCACAAAGACTGGGGGGTCAGGGATGGGATTCAGCATTTGCTCCATGGTTAACAGCATCCTTTGAGAGCTATAGCAAGTCTTTCAAAAGGCAAAACTAAAGACGACAAAGAACAACATATTCCAACCCCCCTGGAGTTATGTGGGGAGGTGGAAGGAGGAGGAGCTATGCCAAGAGAACTGTTTCTAATACATGAAGTCTGGGAGGTTCTGCATAGTTGGAGGAAATAACTCTTGAAAAGATGCTACCCAGGGAGAATGCAGTGTTCATTGTCATTTTTTAAAGGAGGCAAAGCATTGCCTTACTGTATGATTGTGGATAGCTCACTGAAACTTTCAGTGTCACGGTTTTTTCATCTATGAAAAGTGGATAAGAACAATGTTCCTGACCTATGTTGGAGGGATATTATGGAGACCAGTGCATTTATAGATGGAATTTAGGGAAGCTGGAAGGAGTAAGACCAGAAGGCACCTCAGATCTCTTCTACTACAATGCTCTTCTTTTAGAGATGAAGACACAGAGGAGCAAGAAAAAGAAGTGGCTTGTCCAGGGTCCCCTCGATCACAGTAGCACAGCCCAAGTTCATAGAATCATAGAAACTCTGAGGACATCACTTTGTGCAGCGTGGTCCTGAAATAAGGATGCCTTGGACAGCATTGTTGACGAGTCTTTGTGTTGGTTCTTGAGTTGGAGCCCAAAGCCCCTGAGTCCAGCTGTAGCTCCCATGACTGCCCACCAGCATACACCAGGGGCTTTGAGAGCCTAGGAAGAATGATTTCTTGATTCCTGATAGGGTACTCAGATACATCAATAGATCTGTGATCTCATCTGTCTGCCTGCCTGTTTCTAATGTTCCTGAGTTGTGCATCTGGTGTCCATGTTTTCCTATAAGTCTTCCACCCAAGAACGATTTCTACCAAGTATGGTGGACACCATAAAGCAGCAAATGAAATAATCCTTACTATCAAGGAGTTTATACTGTGTTGAAGAAGGCAAGGATATGTGTAATGATGATTCAGAATAAACATAAATGTGCTGAATACAGATAGGCATGAAGGAGTGAAATCCAAGGTAGGCAGGGCAGGTGTGCATGAGCAGTGAGGACAGATCAAGGTAGGACCTTTGTAGAAGACAATGCTTGAGCTGGGTCTTGAAGAGAAATTGGATTCTATGAAGGAGAAGTAAGGAGGGCTTATATACCAGCAATGTGGGAGGGCCAGTGCAAAGGCATGGAGTTGGGAGATTGACTCCTGTGTATAAGATGCAAAAAGAAAGAAGTCGTATCCACTGCATCTAGAAACAGGGGTTTGGTGGTGTAGGGCTTGAAAAACTAAACACTGGTATTTGTATCTCATCCACTTTGCTTGTGACGACACTAGTAGAGAACATGGATGATTCATAAATCATTTTTCTTGTCATCTTATTTTTTATTTCATCTTTTTTGGAAGGTTTTCTTTACTCTGGTTTTCTTTTATATTTCTTTGTATATAATATGTTGCAGCATGCTCCAACCTACCACATGCCTCTCCCTTACCCTCTGGGTAGTATTTGTTTTTAATTCTTTGTAGGTCAATGTTCCATGACCTTTAGCCATTGCCTATATTAATAACTAAGATTAAAAGCTTGGCACATAATAACCACTATATAAATATGAGCTGTTAATATTTTTAGAGTTCGTTTTAAGGTTTGCAGCATCCTTTACAAATACTCTCTCATTTGAGCCTCACCATAGTCCTGTGAGGAAGGTGTTATCATTTCCGTTTTTCTGAATGAGTAAATTGAGGTTGCAAGGTAAAGTGATTTATCCACAGTCACACAGCTAATAAATACCTGAGGTAGGATTCAACCTCAGGTTGTCTGATAATTATTTCTATCATTCATTAAAAAAATAGTTAAATCACTTCAAGCATTCCAGTACTGAGTCAGCTAGTACAAAATAAGAAAACACTCTAAGGGAGGGAGTATTCCTTATTTCACTTACTAAAGAGGACTAAAACTTGAAAGATGAGATTGTGATTTATGGTATAATACTAACATGGAGTTGGAGACAATTTGTCCAGTGGTTCTAAGTTACCTCCTGCCTCTTATCATGCTCAACCCTGGTTAGGACAACTCAGCTTCCTCATGTATAAAGTGAGGGTTGTAATGACACCTACCTCACAGTTCTGTTGTGAGGCTCAAATGGGATAATTCCTGTAAAGTTTTTGTAAACCTTTACAAGCTATAGAAACATATATGGGTTAGAATTATCAGTATCATCCATATTAACAACACCACCTTCCTATTTTGGAGCTATTCAAGCTGATAACATCAGAACTTCCAACTCAAGTAGAAATTCAGCGAATGTATGTTGATAGGACCCAGAACCAGAGTTAGGAACTCTGAGTTCCAAGCTTATTAATTGACTGTGTGACATTAAATTTATTGGACCTCAGTTTCCACAACTGTAAAATGTAGGGGTTGCTTTAAATGATCCATAAGGTACCATCTTTCTCTGAATCTATGACTCTTTGAATGTGTATTGTAGTCCTGACATGGGGATTTTTTTCTGCAAACAAATGGAAGATCCCAATTTAATCTTGTGTCCATTGTTGCTGATGAATTTATTCACTCAGTTTTCAAAGATGGAAAATTTTGAAAACACTCGTGAAAGCAAAGTTTGTAATACCTCTTTAACTCCGTCTCCACTAGAAATACTCAGTATTTTCCATTCCTTGCCTCCACTGGGAAAAGCTTTCCATGCCAAGTAAAAGGCCTAAGACAAAGTAACTTTTCACTCTAAGTAGGAAATGATGAAATTCCCGCCACTTTCACTTCTCCATTCTTTGAGGAGCTGAAAAACAGCTGGAGCTTTGTCAGATTTCCCTGCTTCTCTTCAGAGCAAGACAAAGCATGGAAAGTTTTGGTAAAAAAAATCGTTTTTTTCCCCAAAATTATGAGTGGAAAAGACTGAAAAATATTGGCATGATGTAGGCATCCTGAACCTTCTGTGATTCCTAGGAAAAATGAAGCAGGAGGAGAACAAAGACGTCACACAACTCCTGGGACACAGATCCGGGGCAAAGCCATTTTTTGCTGATCTAGCCTCCCCTGTTCCTTTAATAGAGATGCAGGAATTGTGCTATGTGTATTTTATAAATTATTGAAAAGGGGTATCATTCAAATGTTTCGGTCAGCAAGGATCTTATAAATACATGTAAGTGGTTATGAAGTTTCTATTAATGAACTAGAAAATCATGGCATTTTAGAGTTGGAAAAGACCTCAATCACCATCTGATTCAACCCATATCTGAAAAAAGAGCTCCCCTTAACAACATGCACAACATGGTGGTAGTGCAGCCTTTGAAGACCTCTTGTTAAAGGGAACCCACTCCTCTAGAAGCCTGGTTCACTATTGGATAGCTCTAGTTTTTAGGAAGATAGGTTGTTTGTATCTCCTTCCCCCACCCCACTTACACACACACACACACACACACAGAGCCTATTGATTGTTTCTTCCTTTACTCTTTTTTAAAAAAGCATTCCATATACAAGAAAACCATCTGAGTAGTCAGTGTTGTGGTCATCAGAGCCCACCATCTTTGTTCTATGGCCACAAGTTGACACCACATTTGTGTACTGTGAGCCTAATGTGTCACTTTGGGTGAGGGAAATTGAGAGCCAGAAAAGGAGAAAGAAGTGGAGGGTGGGAGCAGAACCATGAGAAAACAATATCAGGGAAACCCAGATTGGATCCTTTTCATCCCTTTGCATAGATTGTCCACCATTCTTATAGGCAGCTGATAGCAGAGTGCCTGGGATGCTGGGCCTCTGAGCACCTTTCCTCATCGCTGCTTAACTGCTCACTTGTTTTGGGTGAAATGTAATCTGCAATTCCATTTCTTCTAGGGCAGTGGTTCTCAACCTTCCTAATGCTGGGACCCTTTAACACTTGCATGTGGGCGTATTTGCATGTGGGTGGACCTGCCTGGAGATGGATAGAGGAGCAGTGACTCGGTTTCTAAGACCATCAGAAATATGTGTCATCTGGGGGCCGAGCCAAGATGGCAACATAGAAGCAGCAAGGTCAAACAGCTCCCACACCGCCACCCTAAACACCCATAAAAATATGACTCTGGACAAAGTCTAAGACTCTGAAACTCAAAAAATACAGAAAACACATCTCTCGTGGAAGGCAGCTCGGCAGGATGCGAACTGAGGCCAGCCCAGCCTGAAACCGAAACTGAGGCCTTGGGGCGGTAGGAAGGAGCCAACCCGAGCCCTGGCCAGTCTACAAGAGAGAAGATCTACAGCCTCCAGCATCTCTACACCTACCAAAGAGTGAAAAACAGGGATTAGAGAAAGGTATGAAAAATAAGGATTAAAGAAAGACAGCTCAGCAGGAGGGGCTCATCCCCAGGAGCTGAGACCAGCTCAGCCTAAAACCGCCAGGCGGCCAGGCTCCAGGGCAGCTGGGAGGAGCCGAGCCTCCCAAGCCCCAGTGGGAGTCTACTTCAGAGAAGATCTAAAGCACTGGAGCAATATGCACAAGCCAGGATTAAAGGTCAGTGAAAGTGAGTGAACCTTTCAAGCTAAATTTGGGGGAGGAAAAGCAGTTTGGCCAATCTACCCCCCAGGGCAAGGAAGCAGTGGAGGAAGGGCAGAAACTGCTATAACCAGTGGATGCCCCCACTGGGCTGCTTCAGAGCCCCT
>JAQQSW010019397.1:0-11054 GCA_028646575.1 Pseudocheirus occidentalis
GCCTTACAGTGGGATTGCTGTTATGGGGTTGGGGCAGGAGCAAGACGGGGAGAAAATGTGTAATTCAAAAAATGTAATGAAAATGAATAACGTAAACAAGAAAACAAATAAAAACTAAATTTAGAAAAAAACAAAATAAAAAACCCATCTTGCCCTACTAGAAAGTTAGGGGGTAAAGGAGGAGCATATAAGAGACAGCAGATTGGAGGAAGGGTATTCAGAAGGCTTGCTATTTTAGGGTGGGGGTAGGGGAAAGACTGGGAGAGAAAAACTGTAACTTAATATCTTGTGGAAATGAATTTTGAAAATTAAAAATAAATCAGTTTGTTTTAAAAAAGAAAAAATCTGCCACATGAGTTAAAATTCATTTCAGTGACCAAGAATAGTCAATAACAAAGTTAACATTTTGCCATTTGTAGTTTGTTGCTCAGTTTTTTTCAGTGGTGTCCAACTGTTCATGACCCTTCTCATGGTTTTCTGGGCAAAGATACTCCAGTTATTTGCCCATCCCTTCCCCAGCTCATTTCACAGATGGAGAAAATGAAGTAAACAGGGTTAAGTGACTTGTCCATGGTCACACAGTCAATAAGAGTCTGAGGCCGGATTTACACTCAGGTCTTCCCAACACCAAAACCCATTTTCTATCCACTGCAACACCTACCTGCCCCTTGGGTCTTTTTTTTTTAATTGATATTGTTTGTTTACATAGTACTTCCCATATCCTTCCTCACTGCCTTGGCAAGAAACTGAGCTCTCTTTCTTTCAATTTTTATTCTTTTTGAACTCAAATACAAACAGACAAAAATATATATTTCCATTACACAGAATAATGTAAGAATAGGATTCAATATAAAACCATAAATTTCCATTTCAAACTGTTTACTTAAAAAACTATAATAAATACTACACATGATTTTCAAAGCTATCCCATTTTTCTGTAGTTTCTTCTAGTTTTTACTTTGTTCTCTACTGCGACCTTTAATTTTTTTTCCTCCCTCCCCACCCATTAGAGAAGGCTACAATTCAACACAAATATATAATTTTATTATATACATATAAAACTATACTATATATTTCTGTTTATCAGTTCTTTCTCTGGATGTTGATAGTATCTTCCTTCATAGCACCCACATAATTGATTCAGAATTGGTTGATTTCTATATATTTTGAAAATTCTCCTCAATCCTGATCAATTTTTCCTCTGGAAGCCCATTATGGCCTATTCAGTTTCTTACCCTAAAATAGACTTACTTAGATATTGTTATTATTATTAATCTAGGCATCTTGTGTTTTTATAAATTTTGCTCCATTCATTTAACTTGTTTAATTTAGTGGTATCCAGCAAGTCATCTCTTGCCAAAGGACATAAAAAAGAAAGAGAAAAGAACGAGGTTGAACAGATCTTGTCAGCATAATATCAACTGCATTTGGCAGAATACACAATGTTCAACACCTGCAGTCCCCCATTTCTGGGACAGGGATACATTTTCTCATCTCTTTAAAGCCAACCTTGGCTACCATAATTATACAATGTTCAGATTCTTCTCCCCTCATCCATTTCCTTTTTTATACCATGCTTTCCTTCCTTCCTTCCTTTTTCCTTCCTTTGTTTCTCTTATAAATTATATACCATAATCATTGTGTATATTATTTTCCTAATTTGTTTGTTTATTGTGCATCAGTTCAGATAACCCTTTCCATGCTCCTTTTACAAGTATTCACAGACTTAGCCTTCTCACTTTCCAAATTTTCTTGGAGTAGAAGAATTCTCACCTCACCTTTTTGTTGACTATGTCCCTCCAGAATTCAATCAGATGCATTATTTTAAAGTTGTTTGAAGGGGAATGTTGAAGTGTTCATCTGGAATGCTCCCTTGACTCCACCTCACCTTTTTAACATTCCTCATATACACACTTTTAACTCTTCTTACACAGTCACCACTTGAGGGTAGACCCAAGTCACTTCATACCCGGAAAAATGGCATCCAGGTTGCTGTTGGTTCATACTTGCCTTAACTCTCTTCCATTCTGATCCATCCTCCATGCAGCCACTAAAGTGATTTTCCTAAAATTTTGTGTGGTCAAGTCAAACATGCACGTGCCTATGGCCACTGGATCAAATATACAGAATACCATTTGGCATTCTACCCTTTCCTGCCTTTCCAGTCTCCTTAAACCACCCTCCCTAACACATACTCTTTGATCCAGTGGCAGTGGGTTCCTGGCTATTCCTAAAAAGATAATTCTCCATCACTTAGCTCCAGGCAATTTCTCTGCCTCTCCAACATAGCTGAAAGGCTCTCTTTCTGCATCAACTCTAAGGGGTTTTTTTATTTGCTTTCTTTTAGGCCATAGCAACAATCCTATCATCCACAGGAAGCTTTTCCAAACTTTTCTTAATTGCAGTGCCTTCCCTCTTACACTTCTTTCCTATTTAGCCTATATATAGCTGGTGGGTGTGAGTGTGTGTGTGTGTGTGTGTGTGTGTGTGTGTGTGTGTGTGAAAGCTCCTCCAGGTGAGGCAGGGACTCTCTTTTATCTCCTTTTGTGTATTTAGCACTTCCACAGTACCTGGAACATGGTAGGTGTTATTGGCTAAGTGTATATAGGGGAATGAAAAGTGAGAAGACTGGAAATGTAGGAAGAGGTTAGGTAGTAATGGACTTTAAAAGACAAACAGAGCATTTTATTTTTGATCCTGGGAACAGCAGGAAATGACTGGCGTTTCTAATAGATATGATTATACTTATGATTTGGGAAATTTATTTTTCAGTTGAGTTTGGCAACATGGATTGAAGTTGGGAGAGAGGTAGGTCAAGGAGACCAGTGAGAAGACTGCAGCATGATGTCAGACATGAGCTGACAAAAGGCTGAACCAGGGAGGTAGCTGTGAGTGAAGAGAAGTACACAATGGATAGCATGAAGGTAAAAACAATATAACCCAGCTAGAGATTGGCTACTGGGGATAAGAAGGAGAAGATGACACTGACTTGCAAGACTGGGTAACTGAAATCTATCCCCAGACCTTCTTCATTGGCCCTTGGATTTCAGGGTAAGAAGTTCTTGTGTGGTGAATAGAAGAGGGAATATAATTGGAAGATCATTTTGGGCACCCGTGGTTGATAGGGATGACCTGGATGAAGATCAAGCAAAGAAAAATGAGATGGAGTCAGGCAGGTGGGAGAAGAGCCACCACAATAGAGTGGACACAGCAGGCCATGAGAGATGAGGACTGATGCCCTGTCTATGTGACCCTGAGCAAGTCACTTAACCCCTTAGCAGCCCAAGCAATGTGGTCTAAAATTATAAGATACAGACCAGATGTAAATGTTTAGAAACATTTTCATAGCTTTTTATTGCTCTCCACATTTCTTAAAGAGTTAGCATTTCATTCTCATCTTTCATCAGGTGCTTTGAACATTTAGATCATGCATCCTTTGGAACTTTTAGTGTCTGAGGTATTGTTCTGGATTATTTACACTGGGGAGGAGAGGCTTGATTCAGCTTTTTCAGCAATGCTGTGTATATGTCATTTCTGATGACGAAGGAAACCTTTCCAAAAGGGTGTGGGAAAATTCAACATTAGGAAGGTTAGACTTTGAAAAAGTATCTTCAATTTCCAAATATTCACTAGTCTATTCCAGTTGGCTGTTCTACCAAATCAACTTTTGTCTTCTGCCTTAGTGAGTAATAAAGCATATTTGCCGATTTTCTGGAGCATTGGTGAGCCCACCACCAATATTTTTTATGCTAATTTCATTTGGATCTCCAACTGCTTTGAGGGTGAAGTTCTGTAGAATGGTGGTAAAGAACAGAAACAGCTCCATCTTAGCCAGGCCCTCTCCAAGACAAGATCGTTTTCCTGGAAAGAAACAAAATTTTGCTTAGAAATCTTCAAAAAATATCACAGTGTCAGCCAAGGGGAAATAGACTATTGCACCAGGACAATAATGGGAAAAGGAGCAAAAAATAAGAAGGGTACAGAGAGGCACAAATGGTGAGAACTATTATAGTGAGTTACATTTCAGTTATTAATGGTCACGGGGTTGGGGGGGGGGGCAAGAAAAATTCCTTCTTCATATGGTGAGCTTTTGTACACTAGATCTTGCAATGGAGTCAGATTTCCACTAAAATGAGGGGACAAGTGAGCCAGCCAAGAGGATTAGTTCATCTCTTGAAACATCTAAGAAGAGGGCAGGGCATGGAAATACAAGAAAAAACAATAGGTCACATGCCACAGTAGGGTGCTGTGTCCTTCAAAGAACTACCATGAGGAGGCTCAGGTGGAGGAGGGTAATTGGGGGAACAGGATTCTTCTTCTAGAATGAAAGGTCAAGATGGGGAGGGTTTCTTTTTACCAATGGAAAAAGGCACAAAGTGGTCATTTTTCTTGAATTTCCCACTCTTATCCAGGAAGTGCTGAGGGTCAAACTGCTCAGGGTTGGAAAACTCTTTGCTGTCATTCAAGACTGGGGAGAGCAGGGGGAAGATTGTTGTCCCCTAGAAGGAAGAAATTCCAGGGAAGAGTCAGTTAACCTCATGAATATTCTTTGTATGCCAGTCCCAAGAATCTTCAGTGACTCCCTATTGATTCTAGTACAAAATGCATGTTCCTTTCAGTAGAGGATAGGCTAGGATGTCAAATCATTGAAAATGTACATAGGCTCCAGTCTAGCTTTCCTGGATGATCTCCCCATTATAGTCCCCATCATACCCTCCTTATGGCTTCAGCTGAACTGGTCCAAATGGTGTTCCCCATCAACAAGGCTCCCACTCTTATCTTCAAGTCTTTATAATGGCTGTGTGAAGGCACTCCTTGTTCATTTCAACCTTTTAGAATCCCTAGCTTTCTTTAGGGATTGGCTTGGGTGCCCCCTCGTACTTCAAGCTGCGGCTAAGTCCCTAAGTTCCTTATGCTCTCTCTACCCTCAGTTCTTTGGTCTGTACTTCACATATGCACCTGCTGTTTGTGTGACTCTAGGGAAGGTATGTGGTTTGTCAGTAACCCAGGCTATGCTTAGAGCCTCAATGAGCGTTCTCCTGAGGGAGTTTCTTCAGCTGGAAACCACTTTGCTAATCAAATCACGCCTAGGATCTGAAGGAAAGAATATTTTGGGTGGAATTTTCTGGTTCCAAATTGCACTCTCTCCAAGAGAAGCCAAAGTCCTCAACGGTTAAAGACCCTAAGTCTTGTCTTTTGTCAACAGCACTTGGCCCAGAAATTTTCACATAGTTGGTTTTTGCTGAAGCCTTTATTATTTGAACTGAACAATGTAATCTGTGGGGTGTAGTAAATGTAAAATTGGGAGAATGTTCCCTTCTTTCTTTGAGGGAGAATAGTTTTGCTCAACCATTGCTAGGAAACTTCAAATTAATTCAATCAATGTTTATTTAGTAAGCCCTGGAAAGCAGTACTTTCAGAATCTAAAAACTTATGGTCTATCTCAGCTCCAACATTTTTAAATGATCTTGGTCAAGTCATTATACCTGAGACTCAGTGCCTCCATCTGTGCCATGGGACAGAAAATAGTATCTAAACAATCCACTTCACCATCTAGTAAAAGATACTATGCAAAATTTCCAATGAGTAATCTCACTGTTATTTTCCCTACACCTTTTCATTCCAAAGTATTACTGTAGTGAAGAAGAAGCAAGTGAAACCAAATACACAGATTCCTCTCATTCTTCATTCAGCTACCTATATGTAGCAAAAGCCTGTGTTAAGGAAAACCTCCCATGATATCATGACAATGGGAGTAGACTTTCACATGTCTAAAATGAAATCACTGGACCAGATGATATTTATGATCTCTTCCAACCTTAGAACCCATGGCAACGTGACTTCTAACCTTTGGGAGGACATATTGTTGGAACTGGGTGTCCCGGACCACTGCATGGGCCACGTTGAGAGGTACAAGGTCAACGAATCGTTGTATTTCATGTACCACAGCATCCGTATAGGGCATATCTTGTCTGTCCATTATGGAAGGAACTCGATTGTGTCCAATCACACGATCAATTTCCTCATGAATTTTTGCTACAGGTACAAAAACAGAATTAGTAATGAGATTCCCAGTCTCTTGGAAATGACCGATAGAACCTGTGTGAAGTATCTGCCTGATGATATGACCTAGGATGATTCTCAGATGGGGGCAGTCCTCCTTCTATGCAGTCAAGAAGGAAAAGGTTTTTGCAGAGGCAATGGGATGATTTTCTATGGCTTAATGGATAGTCATCAGGAAGAAATGAGTTTATATTCTTCTTTAGTCACTATCTGTGTAAATTCAGGCAAGGCATGAAGTCTATTTGAGCTTCCTTTTCTTAATCAGAAAAATGAGGATCATAAATTTTCTTTTTACTAAGGTTCCCAACAGCTCTGAATCTATTATCATATGATTTGTAAAATGGAAATAATAACTTCCCCTTCCTTACACAGCATCAAATGAAATTATACATTTCAAGTGACTTGAAAAGCTTTTATTCTGATGCCACCCATTATTGTCAAGGAAAGTAGATGTCTTCATTTGAATTTGATAGTGGTGCTTTGGAAAATGGCAATAGAAATATGTTGGTTTAAACCATTCAGTTGGTGTGTAGGCATAGAATGTCAGCTTTAGAAATATCATGTGTTCACCTAAGGTCATACACAGTTGAACAGAAATCCTGTTTCTAATGGAATGAACAAAGGGTCATCTAATCTTTCCTTGAGAACCTCCAACAAGTGAGAACTCATGACCTCCAGGGAAGCTGAATGGGCTTTGGGGCAACTTTAAGATTGGGAAGTATTTCCTTACATGAAGCTTCCATTTGTCAATGTCAGCTTCTATCCATGGTTCCCAGTTCTGCCTTTTTGGACCCAGCACAACCAGCCCTGGAAGAACATAGGCCATTTCAGGAAAGGTCAAGGGTAGGGAGTAGGAGGTGCCATCTGAGTCTTTGCATCCTAAGCAGAGAACTGAGGGTTCACAGTAGGAACTTTATACAAATTTGCTAAAAATGAATTGAAATCCCCATGACAGACCTTCACATACTTAAATAACTATCAGACCTTATTAAAGTGTCCTATTTTCTTAAATACTCTGCTTTCTGACATTTTGCTGATCCGTGTGGGAGTCAATGCAAATCCAAACACAGGAAAAGGGGGGTCAGCTGCTGAGCAAGATAGAGAGCTAGGAAAGCAAGCCAATTCTGTTAGCATGGCAGTTCTTGTGCCTTACCTTGGACCTCAGGATGTTTCACAACAAGCAACAGGCCTTGTCTAAGAGTACGGCTGGTTGTCTCTGTTCCTGCAGCAAATAAGTTTCCTCCAGTTATTATTAGATTTTCCAAGTCAAATTCTGACTGGGGATTATCTTTTTCCTAAAAGAGAGGTAAAAAATAGTGAAGTAATGAGAGATAGACAGGAAAGCCATTAATAACCACATGAAGTACATAAAGTCCTAGGAGCTCTCCCCCACCTTCATTTGCCTACTCTGAGAGTCAAGAACCTTTCCAATGCCCTCACTCTTTCACCGCCCAATCATAGGCCTGTCCTTCCCAGCAACCTTATTCCCCTCAAACAATATGGCACAGTGGTTACAGCACTAGACTTTGAATTAGGAAAATCTGGATTTAAATTCAGCCTCAGCTAAGAGGTGTGTATGTGTCCATCCAACAGAAAAGGGTTGGATCCATTTCAGGTCTCTTTTTGCTATCAGTGATATGTATAGCAAGGAGAGGATCTGATCAATTAACTCACTTCAAACCTTAACAACCTGGGAAGTGACTTTTATACTGGTATTTTCACCACAAAATGGGACAGCATCTTTATAAACCAACAACAACACGAAGAAGGAATTGCAGATTATCCAAATGGGGAACTGAGAGAAATTTTTTGCAGTGGAGAGAATACAGAATTTCAAATTTTGTAGGGAAAATGAACTTGATCCAAACTATGATTGATCAGAAATTTCCTTTTCAAAATCTCCCTTAAGTGGTCATCCAGTCTCAGCTTGAAGACTTCCACAGATGGGGAACTTGCTATTTAAACAAGAAGTTCATTCCAGTCTTGAACTTTATCCCCCTCATGTGGAAATGAAATGTGTCTCTATAATTTCAAACCACTGCTGAATCTTGTCTTCCTGAAATGAGGAAGCAAAAGCATTTTAATATATTTGTGTGGCAGCCCTTAAAGTTACATGGCTGCTGAGGTCGCTTCCAACTCATGAATTCTGGGCAATTCCATGAAATGCACAAGTGCATACATTTTAGAACTTGGAAGAACCTTGGAGATCACTGGGTCTAAAACACTCATTTTTACAGAAAAGGACATTGTGACCTTGAAAGGTGAAATTATTCTTTTTTCTAAGGCCACAGAGGGAAAAATGGAAAAGAGTGGATGGTGGAACCATTTTACCTGGAACAAAAATGCAGCTGTCTATGAATTTATTTTTAGGCTCTGGGGTGTCTAGGTTGGGCAATGAATACAGCACCACCCTTGGAGTCAGGAAGACCTGAGTTCAAATCCAGCCTCAGTCACTCAACACAAAAAACTCAGCATGTGACCTTGGGCAAGTCATTGAACCCCAACTGTCTTTCCTTCCCTCCTCCAAAAGACAAAAAAAAGAGTCAGACAAAGTTTGGGTAGGAGTTCATTTTGTGCTCAAAATAATTGTCTATGAAACTCCTAGAGAGGGAAAATGAGCAAATAATCTAGGCCAAGATATAAAATAAGAAATATAGACTTTGTATTTAAACAGCTACTCAAACCAAATTCTGAGTCTCAAAAATGAAAAAGGTGAATGTACCTCCAATGAAGAGGAAATTAAAACAATAATTAGGAATTATTTAACCCAACTCTGTGCACATAAATTTGACAATCTTAGTGAAATGGGTGAATATTTACAAACATATAAGTTGCCCAGACTAACTGAAGAGGAAATAAATTATTTAAACCACCCCATCTCAGAAAAAGAAATTGAATAATCTATCAGAGAACTCCCAAGGAAAAAATCCACAGGGCCAGATGGATTGACTAGTGAATTCTATCCAACATTTCAAGATCTATTAATCCCAATACTCTACAAACTATTTGGGAAAATTGGTGAGGAAGGAGTTCTACCAAATTCTCTTCATGACACAAATATGGTACTGATACCTAAAGCAGGGAGAGAAAAAAATAAAGAAAGAAAATTATAGACCAACCTCCCTCATGAATATAGATGTGAAAATATTAAATAAAATATTAGCAAAAAGACTACAGCAACTTATAACTAGAATAACACATTTTGATCAGATTGGATTTATTCCAGGAATGCAAGAATGGTTCAAAATTAGGAAAACCATCAGTATCATTAATCATATCAACAATAAAACTATCAGAAACCATATGATTATTTCAATAGATGCAGAAAAAGTCTTTAACAAAATACAACATCCATTCCTATTAAAAACTCTAGAAAGTATAGGAATAAATTGAGTTTTCCTTAGAATAATAGGTAGCATCTACTTAAAGCCATCAGCAAGAATTATATACAATGGGGATAAACTAGAAGCATTTCCAATAAGATCAAGGGTGAAACAAGGACGTCCACTACCACCCCTCTTATTCAATCTGGTACTATAAATGTTAGCAGTAGCAATTAAAGGAGAAAAAGAAATCAAAGGAAGCAAATTAGGCAAAGAAGAGACTAAGCTATCACTCTTTCCAGATGACATGATTTGCTTCAAGAATCCTAGAGAATCAAGTAAAAAATTTCTTGAGACAATAAAAAAATTAGCTAAGTTGCAGGATATAAAATAAACCCACACAAATCCTCAGCCTTGCTATATATTTCCAATGAAGTCCAACAGCAAGAGATAGTAAGAGAAACCCCATTTAAAGTTACAGTAGACATTATAAAATATTTGGGAATCTACCTGCCAAAACAGTACCTTTATAAACACAACTATGAAACACTTATTACACAAATAAAATCAGATCTCACTAATTGGAAAAACATCAATTGCTCATGGTTGGGTAGAGCTAATATAATAAAAAATGACAATTTTACCTAAATTAAATTATCTATTTAGTGCCATACTAATCAATCTACCAAAAAATTACTTTATAGAACTAGAAAAAATAGTGACAAAATTCATTTGGAAGAACAAAAAGTCCAGAAAATCAAGGCAATTAAGGAAAAGAAATGTTAGGGAAGATAGCCTAGCCTTACCAGATTTTAATCTCCATTATAAAACAGCAGTCCTTAAAACTGCCTGGTACTGGTTAAGGAATGGAGTAGTGGATCAATGGAATAGATTGGGTACAAAAGACTCAGTAGTCAATGACTATAGTAATATACTGTTTGATAAGCACGAAGACCCCAGTTTCTGGGTTAAGAATTCACTATTTGACAATAAATGCTGGGAAATTTGGAATATAGTACAGCAGAAACTTGGCATAGACAATCACCTAATAACATATACCTAAGTCAAGTCTAAATGGGTGCATGTTGTAGGTATAAAGGCTGATACTGTAAATAATCTGGGGAAGCAAGGAATAATAGTTTACCTGTCAGATTTATGGAGTAGGGAAGACTTTATGACCAAAGAAGAGTTGGAGAGTATTATAAAATGCAAAATGGAAAATCCTGATTACATTAAATTGAAAAGTTTCTATATAAACAAAGCCAATGTAACCAAAATTAAGAGGGAAGTTGGAAATTAGGAAAGAATATTTACAACCAGTGTCTCTGATAAAGGCCTCATATCTAAAATATACAGGGAATTAAGTAAAATTTACAAGAATACAAGTCGTTCTCCAATTGATAAATGGGCAAAGGATATGAACAGGCAATTTTCAGAGGTAGAAATTAAAGATATCTTTAAGCATATGGGAAAATGCTCTAAATCACTATGGATTTGAGAAATGCAAATCAAAACAACTTTGAGGTTCCACATCTCACCAGTCAGATTGGTTAAGATGACAAAACAGAAAAATGACAAATGCTGGAGAGGATGTGGAACAATTGGAATTCTAATGCATTGCTGGTGGAGCTGTGAACTGATACAACCATTCTGGAGGGCAATCTGAAA
>JAQQSW010019398.1:0-11054 GCA_028646575.1 Pseudocheirus occidentalis
GGGGGGGGGGGGGAGGCGGGGCTTTACAGTGGCATTGCTGTTTTGGGGTAGGGGCAGGGGCAAGACAGGGAGAAAATGTGTAATTAAAAAATGTAATGAAAATGAATAATGCAAACAAGAAAACAAATAAAAGCTAAATTTAAAAAAAGAATAGATCGTTGATGTTAGAGCTCTCTCCTCAGTTGGAAACTAAAACTACCCCTTCCAACTTTGTGCTACCTAGAAATAGATAAACATGAGAAGAGAGTCCCATACCAATAGGTTTTGTTACAGATGTTACATAAATAAACTATATCTATTTTGAAGTCATTGATAAAATAAAATGCTAAAAACTGCAGGCCCAAGTATATAAACTGAAGAAACTCTGCTAGAAACCTCCTAGAAGAGAGCACTGTTCAAAGCATTTTGAATCATTATAATTATGCAAGGTATCCCCAAGCAATTGGTATAATATAAGAATTAATAGTGTATAGATATACAAAATACTTGAAACTTTATTTCAATTTATTTTAAACTAATTTAGGTCTGTGAATTCTGAATAACAAATTTTAATTTTAACCATGTCTTTATGCATTGCCTGTGAGATGGCTTTTGAAAAATACCTTATGAAATTAATGAATCAGTAGACAAGGTCCACTTGTTTGACCATCTCAGTCACCTGATCTACCTTTATTAGGTTTTTTGTGAGATCATATCAGAACTGTCATACATGTAACATATCGTTAGGATGATAAATGTGATCTTTTGGTTGCTGAGCTGTATTTGATGAAAGATGATTATAAAGTTTACAAAATTGACTAGAGCATTGGGACACCTCACATATTTGAAGTGTTTTTCTGAACTCATCTAGTAGCCCAGTCAAAAATGAAAAAAAAATTCTACTCATTGATCCATAATTCACTTTCTATGCTCTTGCAGTTTTTAAATAACAGTGATATATGCTCACCTCCAGTTTTGTGGTACCTGTCCTTATCCACTGTGATCTTTCACTGATCACTGGCACTGGTTCAGCAATCATATCAGCTGTTCTTTTAGTACATTGAGATGTATTTCTAATGACCTGGGAGATGTAAACTCATCAAAGTCAGCTCTGTTCCCACTCAGTTCTTACATGCAATTTTAACTTCCTATTAACCATTTTTGTTCTTACATTTCTAGTCTGAAGATGATTCTTCTGATAGAATTTATTTAAAATAGTAAAGTAATTTTCCTCCTCTCCACCATCTCTTTTCTTCCTTTTACCCCTGGAGAAGTTTAATCCATTTGTTTTCTTTCAACATACCCATAAAGTCCCATTTTTTTCCTTCCATTCATATAGTGATAGGCTAATAATACATTTAGAAATGGAAAGGGTTTCCAAAACCAACATTCTCATTTACAAATAAGGAAACTGAGGATCAATGAGGTAAATTCGTCTGCCCCGGGCCACATTGTATATGTCAAAGGTAGAATCTGAACCCAGGTCCTCTGACTCTAAAGCCGGTGTTTTTGTTTTTCTTCATACTCACTATGTCAGTTTATCCTGAGAGAATCCTAAAAATATTCCAGGATTCTTCAGCCAGAAGCTCTTGCATATCGAAAACTTTGACTCATACTCTCACCTTTCATACATTTGATGCCAAAGAGAGGTCTCTGTGGAGATCATGTTGGTTGAAGAGAACTTTTCACCCATTTCCATTCTAGGAAGGGGAATAGATTGGATTGAATATTTGTCCTCATCATCCTTCACCCACTGTTGTCTCTATTCCCTCATTCTGTCTCTTTGGGGAATTAAAAAATACAGAGGACTCTGGTAGAAAATATCCTTCTGGTGATGAGATTAGCTAATGAGAGTTTATTTCTATATTGGCCTTTGTTCCATGTGTTTTCCTTTCTCCAGAAAGTTTAAAAATGCAGATTATAAATTAAATTAATAAAATTATCTGAGTTCATAAATATTCTGTTAGTCATTAACCTGTAAAAGTGGTTTCTTGGCCAGTTGAATCTGGTGTAATTAATTGCACAGACACTTCCCATCCCTTTCCTCCATTGAGTAGTAAACCTATCAACTGGCGATTCAATTTAAAATTCCATATGTATGTGTGTGTATATATATATGTATGCATGTATGTGTGTGTATGCACATCTATATATACATATATGTGTGTGGTGTGTTTGTGTATGTGTGTGTGTGTGTCTGTGTTCTATATGAAAAATTTAAAATTGAAGGAAAAATAGTTATATTGAACCACGCCAGTCATTGTATGTAACAATGTAATAGAAGGGAATAATTGTGAATATATAATAAGTTCCCTAGTACTCCAATAGTCCCTCTGAATAACAGTGATTCAGTCATTTTCTGCTGAATCAACATAGAAGGCAATATCACTGAGAGATGGATAACAAATTCAGTAAAATGATATGGAAAAATTCCTGAATTTGGAATAAGGATTCGCAGGTGGATTCCAGATCCAATACACATTTACTGTGTGACCTTGGTCAAGATAATTTAAAATATTATAACAATGCTGCCATGAGTGTGTTTTGTTGAAAGGACCATAAAATATCAATTATTATCACCCCAGTTTCCAACATGAAGCAAAAAAGCAGAGAACTGAAAGATTTTTCCATAGTCACACAGCCAGTACATCTCAGAACTAGAACTCAAATCCAGTTACTTTCCCTCCCACCAATTTTCATAGTCTTTTCTCTAAAAGAGCTTATTGTATATTGGGAAGCGTAAGGCAGAAATAACCAGGGTACAAAATAGAATTTGTTAAGTAAAAGAGAAGTGTGAAAAAATTATGATGACATTTATTGGAGGTGAAATGTTCCATGATATTGCACTGACTGGCTCAAAAGATAATAATAGGGAATATGAATTATCAGACCAGAGGACTAGGGTGACCTAATTTAGTATCATAAGCAGAGATCAGGACCCTGAGAACTGGTTAATGCAGATTTTCAACATGCTTAGACCAATAGGTGGGAGGTATTATCTAAGCGTCATTTTGACATATGCATGTATTAATGTATATCATAATGTACATTGTGATACATGTATGTAAACATAGAGACAGAGACAGAGTAGATAGGACTAGGCTGCTATTCATCTCTCTGTGCCTCAATATCCTGTTTGTTAAAAGATGAGTTGGATGATAGAGATGCACCAACCAGAGACTGCTGAAGATCTTTGTTGTATTTCTGATCTGAGTCTAAGCTAGAAACTTAGCTAGAGCCACAAAATGTTGGTGTCTGGTGTATATGTAATTTAGTACAGATAAACACTGAGTAGTCTAGTACAATTTAGTACAATAAATACACAGATAGCTATTATAGATAACCCTACAATAGGGCAAAGGAATCTCCTTAGGTCTAGAGACAGCCTTTGGAGTCATATGAGTTGAAACTTTGGGAGTCAATGAATTTGCCTAGGGACAGGATTTAGAGGAAAAGTGCAAGAGGGCCAAGGGTAATATATTTCCATCCTAGCACACCAAGTATCTTAGGATTTAGCAAGATATATCCTGACCTTATTTCAACTTCATTAAGCACATTGCATTCTCATGTTAAGCTATGCTTCTTGATAGCTGAGCCTGGAAAAAGAACAACTCACTTAGCCTTTGAAAAGTCTCATAGAAAATGACCAAACATTTGCTTTCCCATGGTGTTAAGAAATGGATGAATTATTATTTGCTTTCTGCAGATGCTTACACCATCACCAAGTACCCACACTTCAGTTCCATTGAAATCCCTGAGTCTGAATGGTTCGAGGTTCTGTGCTACACATCATATTGTTTGTGGAGAAATCTCTCACCTTTATGATCCCCTTCATTTCTGCCTAATCGTCTAAGACAAGAATAGTTTGCTGTGCCTAAGGGGGAAATTTTCCATTACTACTGAAAAGATAAATGGTACAAAGCAAAATGAACCAAGCTCATTACAACCTCCTGAAAAAGAGAAAGGCAAATTGGTCTTCAGAAATGATATAATGGGGCTGACATTTTTAATACTCTGCAGTTCAATTGTGGCATTTTATATAAAGTTTTTCATAATGTGCACTACAAACAGTTACAGATGTTGGCAATAATGTACAGCGCTTAATAGGTTTTACTGCATTTCCTTTGGTAATCAGGAAAGAAAGAAAGGGAAAAAAAAGAAAGTCAGCTGTTTTTAACCAAAGCTGATTTAATGAGGACAGAAAGGTTACATTTAAAGAAACATACCATTCATTCATTTCTTGCACTGGGGCTGTGTTCTTAATCTCTATAATAATAGCACTAATGTCTTTTGATCTACTGTGAAAATGTTTAAATTGCTAAGAATGGCAAAAGCCGTCTGGCTCATTTGATGCTTTAAATGTCTGATGAGCTGCTGGATGACAGGCCTGAAGGGAAGATTGATTTTTCAAAACCAAATACAGTCCAGAATAATAAGCCAATTTCTTGCTGGAGATTCATTTAGATAAGATGCTTCTAAACATATTTTCATTAGTTTTATTGAGCATTATCAAGGTTTTACATTTTTGGCACCAACTCACCAGGCTGCTAATTAGTTAATTGAGATGGCTGCTTTGTTAGTGGTAACTCTTTGTAGTTATGGGGCCATCAAATGCTATTCCTTCATAGACCGAATTTTCTGTATAAATGGAATTTTCATGTTTAACATATCAAGAGGCACACTGTATTTAACTGATGTATAAGTAATTATACTATGGATGGAAGAAGACCCTAGCTTTGAACCCAGTAAGATAAGAACTCAGATATAATTGTTGAAACGTACAATGGTAAAAATTAAAGATTAGCCTTCAGAGAGTAAGGTATTTTCATTGAGAGGAGGTTTGGGAAGACAGTCAATAGGAGACATGCACTAAGTATAAGCGACAATTTGGTGTATATATAATTAATACTGGATTAGACTTGAAACCTAAAACCTTGGGTATGAATCCAAGCTTATATGTTTCCTGATTAGGTGACCTTAACCTCCATGAACCCCAGTTTTCTCATCTGTAAAATGGATAGTTATCAAGATCAGAGGTGCCCAACACTCAGCCTACTGACTTTATGTGACCAACAACACTCCTGAGTGCAGCCTGAACCAGATTAAAATGTGGGAAATGTTTAACAAAATAAATTAAAACACAATAATTTTAAATTTGTATTTTTATTATTTATTTATCAAATAAAATAAGCATTTTCATAAGAGTATAATGAAAATGTGATTGAACATTAAACTACAAATATATCATGTACAGCTTGTTATTCCTTTTAAACATATCATAGTTATCATGTATATTTTTTCTTCCCCCATATAAAAAGGCTACCATTAGACACGAATATGTACATATATATATGTATGTGTGTGTGTATACACAGATATACACATATATGTAAAATTACTAAACATATATAATATACTTATGTGCGATTTAATGACCAGCATTTCTATTTGAGTATGATACCACTATATTCTTTAGCCATTAACTATGTATAAGGCTTGTCAGCCAGCTAATGAGCATTTATTAAGCACCTACTATTTGTCAGGCACTATACTTAGATTTGTGGCTACAGATACCATCAATTAGAATAATTCATACCCTCAAAGAGATTTTTCAAATGGAAGAGAATAGAAAAAGGTAAACTGGAAAGGGGGTGAAGGAGACCAGTGTTAAGTTCCTCAGGGCATACAAAACAGTAGAGGAATTGATTTAGAGGCCTATACCCTTGTTATGCTGGGATAAGGGCTGAACTCTTAGTACCCAGGATCGTAGGAAGAGGTCCAAGTTGCTAGTGGGGAGCTGATGGTCTGAGGAGAGGCTGTGTACCTGCAGAAGGCAAGGTTGGTCTTTAGAGAAAGGGTGTAAAGTGTTTTGCAAATATTTGAAACAGTCTATAAACATGAGCTCCTAAAACTTCTCTCTCTCTTATTATCTCTCTCCTTAAATAGAGAAGACTCTTGCCCTGTCTCTGTATTTTATATAGTCTCCTCTGCTGGTAGCTGACCTTTTTTTCTTCAGAGCTGTCATTTTTTCATGTATCTTAAGGGAAATCTAAGACATTTAAGCTCATTTTCTTCTTTTCCTAAGTAGATCCAAATGAAAGAAAATGAATCTGGGGTGTTTGAAGATTATTGGATCTCTTTTTTATTTTAATATACATACCATTTAAAGACAGGATGATAATGGGATTCAGTGGAAGGCTGAGGAAAAGACAAAATTGAACAAAACAAAATCTAACAAAAATTAGCAGTGTGATACTGTGAAAAGGACACTACATAAGTCTATGGTCCGATGAGATTTGGGGCATCTGTTATTAAGAACCCCCTTCCACTTTGGGAACCCAAATATTGGTGTTCTTTGGTATGGTGATTATGTATGTATAATTTTTTTTAGACAGAGCCCTATGATTCTTCCTTGGATATCCACTTCTTTCTACTTAATTGTCTGCATTGTTTAATTAAAGTAAGATTGTTGACCCCTTTGAAACTGTCTTTCCTTTAGAAAAGCAGATCAAAGAACCTCGGTTAGCAGCCCTCCTGTGTGCTGGTGTTACTGGGCTTACACCTCCACGGCAACTGCAAGTAGCATTAACAACACAACAGCCCAACTTGGAACAAGGAAGACCTAGGCTCAGGTCCTGCCTCTAACACTTATTGTCCTTATGACCCTGGGGAAACCATTAAACTTGTAACTACCCCCAGATAACACTCCAATATGATGAGTGCAAAGAAAGTGCCAACCTAAATGTGTAGAGGCACTTTCTCACCAATAGCTCTTACACTCATGTCATCTCAGATCCCATCACTTTCCCTATCCAAAATAAGCAACATTTGACTGTTGTTCTTTATATTTCCTTGAGAAGAGTAAGCCTTGAAGGTTTGAGAAGATGGCAGTGAAGGGACAATATAGAAAAAAAAGAGATATGCTCAGTCTGCCCCTACTTAGAAAGAAATGACAGCTTTTTTCCCAGAGTTTCCCCCTTCCTAAACTGCTACCAAGATGAAGAATGGGTACTTTTCTCATGATGAACCTTTAGAAAATGGAGAGTGATATAAAATGTCAACATTTACAATTGAGCTACAATTAAACACATGGTACATTCCTTCTGAAATCTCCCCTTTCCTCAATACCACTAATGTCTTATTTGGTAGGAAGGAGACCACTGTAATGATACTGAGATTTAAAGACCTTTCATTCCCCTTGAACTTGCTGACATAGCAGGAAGGGGTGGAGCAAGAGAACGCCAGAACCAAGCTACCATCCGGGCTGGTGACTGGACACAGCGGCAGCAGCAGTGGCAGTGGCAGTGGTGGTGGCAGCAGAAGCAGTGCAAATTCCTTTTTCTTTGATCTAGTCAGAATCTCTGCTAAGGACTCTTGCTCAGGACTGCCAGGGAGGAGAACTGCAGAGGGGCCAGAGCTGCTGGACACAAGGCTGCCTGAACGCTCAGCAGTTGCCATGAATGAGGAGAGGAGGATCTTTGCCTGAGGTTGCCTGTCCTGTTTTGAAGGCTTGAGAATGTGGGTATTTACTACTTTAACTACATGTGCCGACTTCATAACTACTGTGTTGGCTTTGACTTTCTGGTTTTGGGACTCAGTCTTCTGGTATTTGAATAAATGCTCTAACTATACTTCTCATGTAGAGAGCCTGTTACATTTTGTGATTAATAGTCATATCAGCATACTTATAGTTACTGTAGGGTTTGTGAATGCTGCTTTGATGATACAACCACCAAAAGCTTATCTTGGCCCAACTCTCAAACAGTAGAATAAGTGTCTAAGTTTGGAGGAATCCTGGCAAACTCTGTCCATGACCCAATGATCATGTAAGTGATAGAAAACATTAAGGATGACAAGCAGCTGCAATAACAAGACTATAACTTTGGAAAACTACATCAAGACAAATAAACAGCCACACCGTTTCTCTCTCTTCAAATGGTTTTCCTCATTTTCCATGGACCTATTAATAACTCACATCTATATAATAACATCTAAAAGCTTACAAATTGTTTTATATTTTTATCTCATTTGATTCCTGTAAACAGATCTGTAGAGTTCACATTTTCTTCCTTATTTGAAGGATAGAAAGCTAAAATGGAGACAGTACATTGCCCAACATGACCATTTAGTAAGTGTCTGAGGCCTTCAAAAATCCAAGTTCTCCTGACTCCAAAGACAATTCTCTAACTTTACCAAATTGCCTCGTTACTGACCTTGAAACCTTCCATTGGCCACAGATTTTTCCACTGCATTCAACCTAGTAGAGTTCATTTCAGCCCAGATGTTCTGGTGTCTCTGTTTCACCCTACCATTTCAAATTTATAGCTTGCTTTCTTTGACTCAGATTGAAACAGTCCTTCCCTAACACCCAGTGGGTTTTCTTAATCATTGGTACATGCTGGCCAACCTGGGATAGGGCAGGAAAGGAGCTGAAGGGTCACCTTCTTTCCTTTGAGCCTGATGTATGTGTGTGTGTGTGTGTGTGTGATATAATGATACATCACCTGGCTACAATCCCTATGATAGTATTAATCATAATTTGACACCTGAGTCACCCCCACCCACCCAGATTTCTCAGTGAATTGTTAAAAAAAATTACCACTTGGATTCACATTCCTCAGAGCCATGGTTCATGAGCTCCCATCAATGTGTTTGCTTTTATTAGTCGGTCAGAAGGAATAAGTAGTTCAAAGCAGACATGTAATGAAATAGCTTATCAAGAGAAGTAGGAATAAATTTTCGTCCATAAACATGGAGCACATTTTCTAATAAATGCATATATGTCTTTGGAAATCAGGGACATGCATAGAATGTTGTGAAATGCCACATGTATAGGAAGCATATATATATATGAAGCAGAACATGTTTAGCCAAGGAATATACAGGGAGTGATTAACATGTTTGCTATGCTGCAGGTTCACCAATATCTTTCAGTCATCATGCTGATCATGCCACAACTCTTCCTCACTAGTTTTAGGGGGCAGCAAGCAGAAGATTTAGGCCTGAGTACTAGTAATGATATTTATTAGAGGCTTGGTGTTGGGGCAATGTGTTCATTAAGAATCTCTGTGCCTTCATCTGTAATATGAGTGATTTGAACTATTCCCTTCCTATTGTCTCTTCCCACTCTAAGGCTGAGTTTTGATTCAGAGGGAGTTTAGAGGTACAACCCAAGCACCTGAATTTATAAATGAGTAAATGGAAGCTTACAGAGAAATGATTCACCTAAGGTTCCTAGATATCTTTAAATGGTGGCCTTAGGACACAAACCCATATCTTATTAGCCTAAGGTATGAGATTTTGGCCTATATCAAATTTCAGCACAATGCATTGACCTATTCACCATCTTCTAAACATGTTTATATAAGGTATCCCTATCTTAAAAAAAAATAATTAATTAATTAATTTTTAGTTTTCAACATTCATTTCCACAATATTTTGAGTTACAATTTTTTTCTATCTTTCCCCTGCCCCAACCCCAAAATACCAAGCCTACTCTCTTATATCCTCCCCCATTACCCCCTAACATTCTAGTAGGGCAAGATCGATTTCTATACCCGAGTGTCTCTATATCTTATTTCCCAGTTGCATGTAAAATAAAAGTTTTGAAACATTTCTTTATAAAACTTTGAGTTCCAGATATTTTCTCTTCTTCCCTTCTCATCTACACCCACTGGGAAGATAAGCAATTCAATATGAGTTGTAAATGTATAGTAATCCAAATCATTTCCATAGTAGTTATATTGTGAAAGATTAACTATATTTCCCTCCATCCTATCCCACCCCCTACATATTCTATTTTCTCCTTTGACCCTGTCCATTTTCAAAAATGTTCACTTCTAACAACCTTCTCCCCCAATCTGCCCTCCCTTCTGTTATCCCTCCTGTTATCCCCTACTCCCCTATTTTCCTGTAGGGTAAGATGCCCAATTGAGTGTATGTTATTTTCTAATTAAGCCAAAATTCATGTAAGCCATATTCAATGAGAAAAAGGTTATCTCATTCCCTTTCACTTTCTTGCACTTTCCCTCCATTGTAACAGTTTTCTCTTGCCCCTTTTATATGAGATAATTTACCCTAATCTATCCCTCTTTCTCCTTTCCCAATAAATTTCTCTCACTTCTTAATTTTGATTTTTAGATATCATCCCTTCATATTCAACTCATCTGTGACCTTTGTCTATATATACATAAATATACATATGCCCACAGTCTCTCTCTCTCTCTCTCTCTCTCTCTCTCTCTCTCTCTCACACACACACACACACACACACACATACATTCTCCTGTACACATGCACACACATATACACAAATATGTATATATGTACACACATATATATGTATGTTTGTATAAATACATTTTACCTCATACTGAAAAAAGTCATATGCGTTACAATTATCATTTTCTATGTAGAAATGTAAATAGTTCAAATTTAATAAGTTTCTTATGATTTCTTTTTTCCTGTTTACCTCTTCATGCTTCTCTTGTTTCTTGTATTTGAAAGTCGAATTTTCTTTTCAGCACTAGTTTTTTTTATCAAAAATGCTTGAAATAATCTATTTCATTCAATGACATATTTTCCCATCAAACATTATTATCAGTTTTGCTGGGTAGGAGATTCTTGGATTTAATCCTCGTTCCTTTGACCACTGGAATATCATATTCCAAACCCTTCAATCCATTCATGTAGAAGCTGCTAGGTCTTGTGTTATCCTGATTGTGTTTCCACAATACTCAAATTGTTTCCTCCTGATTACTTGTAGTATTTTCTCATTGACATGGGAACTCTGGAATTTGGCTATAATATTCCTCAGAGTTTTCATTTTGGGATATTTTTTTTTGGGGGGGGGGAGAAGTTGTTTTTTTCAATTTAATTTTTATTTGTTTTCTTGTTTACATTATTCATTTTCATTACATTTTTTGAATTACACATTTTCTCCCCGTCTTGCTCCTGCCCCAACCCCATAACAGCAATCCCACTGTAAAGCCCCTCCCCTGCTCTGCTCTCCTATTTTCTGGTAGGGCAGGAGGGGTCTCCCTATCCCAGCCCCTGTATATCTTAATTCCTAGTTG
>JAQQSW010019399.1:0-11054 GCA_028646575.1 Pseudocheirus occidentalis
AGCAGTTTGGCCGGACCGGCTCTTCTCCTCCTGA
Source organism: Pseudocheirus occidentalis (assembly GCA_028646575.1). Lineage (NCBI taxonomy): Eukaryota > Metazoa > Chordata > Mammalia > Diprotodontia > Pseudocheiridae > Pseudocheirus > Pseudocheirus occidentalis. The sequence continues at coordinate 35 of JAQQSW010019399.1, forward strand.
GTTAGCAAAATCCACTGACCTTTCTCTTAGCCTTTTTTTTCTTCTGGCCTGATAAATGTGGTAACTGTGCCTCCAGTGCAGCCGATCTGCTCTCCTATAGACATGGCTCACCGCCCAATGCCCCAGGGCCTGACCTGGCCATGGATTTCAGCCGGTGTTCCCAGACTGCTGCGAAAAGCCCTGCCTGCTGCACTGCCTGTAGCAACATATGTGTTTTCTGTCTTTTTTAGAGTTTTGGAGCTTGAAAATCTGTTTAGAGTCCCATTTTATGAGTTTTTTAGCGTGTTTGTGTGGGAGCTGCGGTGTTTTGCTGCTTCTATGCTGCCATCTTGGCTCCGCCTCTGAACATGTATTTTTAAACTTCATAGAAAAGGCTAATGCTTTCTCTTGGTCTAGAAGTGTCCTGAGATCATTTGTGACATGCTGTTTATTGACCCCACCAAAATCATTTCTGGAAGATGTTATCTGGGCTAAGCATAATGAATCCCTATGTCTTGTTTTGCTTAAAATGTCATAGTTGTAAGGACCCTCATACAATGACTCATCCAAGTCTATATTTGAGCCAGAATCCCCTCCCTAATACTTCTGACAAATGGTCAGGTAGCCTCTACTCCTCAGCTCCGTGAAGAATTAAAATGTCGGATCTTAAAGGTGGGAGACAAAAAGTGAAAATATGGGAACTTCTTGTTAAGCTAATACCTGGTGGGCATATTGGCTGTTTGTACTCTATTTCTCATCTTCACTGAAGCTGGTAAAGGTGCTTCTGTGCCTAGACTCATGCAAAGGTCCCTCAAACCCTACACTCCAAATACATAAACTCATTAAAGGAACTAAGTTAACCAAGTGGTGCAGGTATGTATTATTTCTTTTGTTGAGTAGCAGGGGAAGCAAATCTATAGTTTCTGGTTCTTATTTATTTCTTTTGGAAAATCAAGTGCAATTTCTGTGGTGTTTTTACCACTTGCCCAGAGTTTCAGGTAAAAGGTAAAAGCCTTTCAAAGCACAGATCTTTTCTTGTATCTGCTACTGCCATGGAGCACTCAGAACAGCGACAAATCTGGACTCTGTTATAGCCACATGGGATGTTCCCAAAGACCCATCTGGGAGCTTGTGAATAAATAATCAGTATGTAACTATGATTCATCCTTCCTTAGATTTCAGGTATCCTGTTGTCTTGACCTCCATTTTACAGTGGGAGACACTAGCAGAATTTCCCCAGGTCACATTTATAATCCCAAGAATGGGGCCCAAACCTTATGGCTCCACGGTCCAAACCACAAACCATTCTGAACTTTTTGATGATGTGGGTTCATGATGATTTCTGAAAGGCCACACATAGGCTCCACTTCAACCTCTCTAGTTATTTTTTGCTAACTGCCTGGATGGTTTTAATCAGGGAGGAAGTCAACATTTTGAGACTGGACGCCATGGTGGCTTTCTAAAGTGTCTCTAGGCTGATTCAGGAGAAACAGCTTCAAGGGGAGAAGATTTCTCCCTGCCATGGAATGAGCACATTAGAAATGATACCCACTGTTATAAGCAGACCTATAAAACCTCATTTTTAACACATTACATTCTAAGGGAATTGTGGTTTTGAATCTTATCAACACTAAGTGGCAAAATCTGCTAATCAATTGTCATTATCTCAAAAGGCCTTGCTTATGACTGTCTTCCTCAACTTTGGTCCAAAATTTGATGGCTAGAGCCTACTTTTTCTTCTTTAACTACAAAGCTTTTGTTGAAGACAAATTGTAGCATAGCAATCTATTCATTCTCACTTCATCCTATGGTGAGTAAAGGGACTCCAATCAGGACCAGCTGAGGCTATCCACAGGCTATCCACTAAGATCCCCAAATTAAGCTAAAACGTAAGGCTAACCCAGAATTGGCCCAAATGTCTGACTCAATTTCAAAATTTTCTTGCATTTTCTTCTGGTCCTTTGGATTGGATATAACCTAAGCTTGTGGCAGACTCCTTTAATGCTTCTACTTAGCTGAACCTGCATTTTGGAGGCTACTTTGGAACTAGAAAATCCCCCAATGTAAGATGCTAGATCAAAGGTAAAGGTACTCAATGAAAGCCCTCAGTGGAATCCATATAACAGATTTTTCCCTTAACCTTCTTTTTTTCTGCACAGTTTACAATGGAAACATCATTTGTCTCAAAAGTTTCTTAACAGCCTTCATTTTCCCTATCCATTGCAACATGCCAGTAGAGTGGACAGAGTTTCTTTATGTTCCATAGACTCCCAAAGGGTCTGTGGAGAGATTTCAATGGAATGTGTGAATTTCTTTAAATATTTTGATAACCGTATTTCAATATAATTGGTTTCCTTTGCAATCCTACATATTTTATTTTATGCATTTAAAAACAAGATGTTGAGAAGTGGTCCAGTGGCTTCACCAGACTGCCCAAGAGGTTCATGGGGAAAAAGAACCCCTATTATAGAGCATCTCCCCTTCCCTTTCCCCTCTAAGCAAAGCAAAAAGACAACATTCTACTTTGAGAATTTAATGCAGTTGAATGTCATACAGAAAACAGGTAAATGGTTAGAACTCAGTGATGGCTCCTGCTGTGAATTCCCTAACTTCTTCTGAAATCACCTCCATGTTTAGGCTGGGCTTGTCAGGGTGTTGATACTGTCTTCCACCTCAGTGAGCTTCTTCAGGATTTGGTTGAGCTTGACTTCATCAAACTCCAAACACAGACATTCAGATTCCTAGAAAATATAAGGGGATGCCATTTTAAAGGTACAAGTCTTAGGCAGCCAAGTCAAGCAGACAGGTATATTATTACTGTATGCCAAGTACTGTGCTAAATGCTGGGAATACAAAGAAAGAAAAACAAAAACAAAAACAGTCCCTGATCTTAAGGAGTCAATGGGAAAGTAAATTTGTAGCAATTGTATACAAACATAGAGATAATCTCAGAGTGAAGGCACTGTCATTAAGAAAGATGGAGAAGGGTTTTTTGCAGAAGGTGAGATTTTAGCTAGGATCTGAAAGAAGTCAGGGAAGCTAGGAGGCATAGGGGACATCCAGTGAAAATGCATGGAGTTGGGAGATGGAGCATCTCATGAAAGATATGGCAAGGAAGCCAGTGTCACTGGATTACAGAATAATATACAGTGGTGAGTGAGGTGTGAGAAGACCAGAAAGGTAGGAAGGGGCCAGGCTATGAAGGATTTTAAATGGTAATATATTTATATTTGACTTTAAATGTACTATATTTTATATTTGATCCTAGAGAGAAGAATGAGTCAATATAATTTACTAAATGGGGGTGAGGGAATTATTAGGCAATATATAGACCCACTAGACTGCTTAAAGCCAATATATGGCAGGCTTCTTAGGATCTAAGGCCTTGGCACAGAAGCCTGAGTGTCCTTCCTAAGGAAGGCTGTCTCTATTCCCAGAGAGGGGGAATATCCAAGCATTTTGGCTGACTCGGTCTTTTTTATTCAGTGAAATGGTTACACATTCGTGTATGAACATCAGACTGGGCTTCTTACAGTTATGAAAGCTGCTACATTATAGTGTAGAGGAAAAAATGCTGGGCAGGAAAACTGAGTTCTGGTTACAACTCTGTCTCATATCAGTCATGTTAACTTGAGAAGATCTCACAGACTTTCTGGGCCTCGGTTTCTACATCCAGAAAATTCTAGAGTTGAACTAAATTATCTCAAAGATTTCTTCCAGTGCAGATTCTCTGAGTCTATACTGTAAAAATGGCAGAGATAATGTCCAGGAAAGGGATAATAATGTCTTGAACTAGGGTGATGACAGTGAGAATGGAAAGCAGAGATTGTAGAAGCAAAAGATTTTGGAAGTAAAATCCTCCAGACTTGACAACTGATTTTATATAAGGGAGGAGAGAGAAGGAAGATTATAAGGTGAATCAGATGTCTCAAGTATGTGCAACTGGCAGAAGGGAGGTCCTATTAATAGAATTAGGAAAGTTAGAAGGAGGCACTGGTTTTAAGGAGAAAAATGAGTTTTAAAATATTTTCTGAATTTTTAACTGTGCCAACTATATGTTTTGGGATTTCAGGATCCTGATATCAAATGGTCAATAATTGAAGGAACTCGGAATGTTTAGATCTGAGAAGAAAACCCTGGACAACCTACTTTCTTCAATTCTCTGCTAAAATCCCACCTGCATTAAGAAGCCTTTCCTGGTCCCCCTTAATAATGCTAGTTTCTCCCCTCTGAGATTACCTCTAATTTATCTAATTATTTCTTGCTTGTACATAGCTGTTTGCATATTGTCTCCTCCATCAAAATATGAAGACAAGGACTGTTTTTGCCTTTCTTTATATCCCTGGCTCTTAGCACAGTGCCTGGAACATAGAAGGCACTTCATAAACGCTTACTGACTTGATTTGAATATGCAAAGCAGAATTAGGATCAAAGAGTAGAAATTACATGAAGACAAATTTCAGCCTAACACAAGGAAGGACTTAACAAGTAGAACTATCTAATTATGGAAAAAACTGCCTAAAAAGGAGCTGTCACTGGTGGAATTGAATCAGAAGCTAGATGACCACTTGTTGGGAATGTGAGAGGAAGAATGCCTACACTGGCTGTGAGAGGGGTCCCTTCCAACTCCAGGATACCGTGCTTATCTATACAACTTGTGTTATTGTGTAGAAATGGACATAAGCACTTTGCCTATGATTTACAGTCATTTCAATAACACTCCAGGTATTCTCTTCAGAAGCATGCCAAGAAACAGCTCAGTGTTTCTTTTCTCTCTTAAACTAGGGATTCTGAATATGCTTGTGAAGAATGCTTGCTAAGGTTTCCTACAAATTAAACACCTGGATGCCTGGTTCTTCCAAGTTTTGCCCAAGGGCTTTTGTATAAGTTTTTCAAAATCTTCAATAAGGTATTAGTAACTAATATCATAAACTTCTGCCCATTCACAAACAGTGACAGAGATGTTTGGGAACCATTTTGTATACTTAAAAATGACTAAGATAGTGCTTTTAAAAACAGCAACAACTATTTTTAGTCCTTGAATTTCCTTTCATCCTTCCAACCTGAATGAATCTCTGACTTCTGTTTCCCTGTGCTGTATAACTAACCAAGAAGGAGAATAAGATGGCTGAGCTATCAAGCAATGAGGGATGAGTGATGGCTTAACTTTTTTCATTTATCAAAGGCTTGGAATTAGGTCCTATGCTCTATAGAAGGGATACGCGTGTCACATGCAACAAAAGTGAAACAGGCAGCTAAATAATTAGATCATAAGCTCTTAACCTGTGTTTCATGAACTCACAAATAAAGTACTTTTATAACCATATTTTAATACAATCAATTTCTTTTATATAATCATATATATTTTATTTTATGCATTTAAAAACATTATTTTAAGGAGGGGTCTATAACCCCCAAATGATTAAGAATCCTTGGACTAGATACTAGACCCTGAGGAAAATCAAATCACAATTTCAGATCTCAAATCACAGTGTCTCCTGCTCCCTCCCCCATTTTATAAAAGTGAATACCCAGGGAGGTCAGGTGATCTAACCATTTCCCACTTCTCAGTGGCTATGCCAGGATCCTGATCTCCCTGAGAGCAGGGACTGTCTTTTTACCTTTCTTTGTATCACCAGCACATGGTACAGTGACTGGCATGTAGCAGGTGCTTCATAAATGTTTACTGACTGACTGGAAAGCAAATTCTCTTTATTCCCAATCCACTGTTTTTCCCATTCATATCATACTCCCCTCTCAATCCTATGGAATTTACTGTTGTTCAGTCATGTCCGACTCTTCATTACCCTGTTTGGGGTTTTCTCGGCAAAGGTAGTGGTTCACTATTTCCTTCTCCTGATCATTTTACAGATGAGGAAAGTGAGGTAAATGGTTAAATGACTTACCCAGGGTCACACAGGTAATAAGTATCTGAGGCCAGATTTGAGTCTTCTAGACCTTTCTGGGCCCTATGCTCTATTCACTGTACAACCTATCTGCCTGAGAATGGTACTAAGTAAAGGACTGTATACAGTTGAGGTTTTCTTGGATAGTTTCTAAGCTTCAAGACGTGGAAGTCAGGAGTCCATTTTGCAAAAAGCATCCTAGTCTATTGTCATGTTGCTGACTCACACTGTGAATCAACCAACACCCCCCAGGGAAAAGTGCTGAAAGCAAGAAGAGCCTCTTTCCTGAAACACTTCCAAAGGGAGGGAGGGAGGGAGGAAAGAAAGGAGGGAGGGAGGGAGAAGGCAGCTTTCCTTGGCTAAGGAGAGAACATCAGCCCTTCCCAGTACACATGCTGGAGTAGAAGGGGCAGAGGAGTTGTCTAAGCATCACATTCTCAATCAGCTTGGTAACAGGTCCAAGCTTCCATTTAATCCAAAACAAAAACCAATTTTAAACAAAGGAAGAATATTAATAATAGAAGCAGCTTATGTCCCCTAGCTGCATAAGGGGCTGTTTCAGAGACTGAACTCGTACATTAACTCCAGTCAGTTCAAATTAAGTGAATGAATTTAAGAATGGGTTCCCAAACTTTGAAAGCCTGGGGTTCTTCTTTTTGGTCTTAATGAGACATTTAGTTGGACTTAGACACAAATACACATTTTTTTCAGCCTTTCATCTTTGTAACAATTGACTATAAATTAATGACTACACAGAACTTAACATATTCAGGAAAAAGGGAGAAACAGAACTTTCAAGAAAAAGTATGAGCTGCATATTCTACTACTGTGGAAAACCAAATTAAATAAAAAGGAATTATTCTGTTTCCATGCATTTGGAAAGAAATCAGGGAGAACTCATAAGTGATCTGTGTCACTAGATGGCTACACTTTGTAGTATGCTTCATGAGAACTCAGATCAATCGTTTCCATGGCAGAAGTTAATATTAAGGGAGTTCAGTGCTTTTTTTCCTCCTTCTCTTTTGGAGTGGCCCCGTGGGCTCATAAACGTGTTGAATTCCCAGAATGGAAACTTGCTCTACTGATACAGATCAGCAACTTTTTTGAAACTCCACATCTTAGAATCCCCTGGGACTAATGGAGATGAAATGATTTGCCTAGGATGACCCAGCCAGTGTGTAAGTATCACAGGCAGGACCCGAAGCTAGCTCTTCCTGACTCCAAGAATGGCCCTTCATCTGCTAAACTCTGCCGTCTCTCAGGTGCTTTTAAAGGAAAATGTACATGTTGGGGAGAGGGGGAGGAGAGAGAAGTAGGGAGGGAAGGATTAAATATTAGGAGGAAAGCACAAGCTAAATGCATGTGGTGCTTCTTAAACCCCAACAGACCTTAATCTTTCATATACTTTCATATACTCACAGGTTTTAGAACACTATTACCTCCTTACAATGGGGGACTTTAACATTCAAGTTGATGCTCCCTCAAATTGCCTAACTTCTCAGCTCCTTAACTGCCTCAAGTCCTACTCCTTCATTTCACTTCAGCCACACACAAAGAAGGTCGATCAATCAATCAACACACATTTATTGCATGCCTACTATGTGTCGGCACTGTCCAAGAATGAAACAATCCCAATCTTCAATGACCTTACATTCTACTGGAGGAGACAAGCACATATGTAAAAATAACAACAATAATGGCATTTATAAAGTGCTTAAACATTCTCAAAATGCCTTACAAATATTACCTCATACTATGCTAACAACTCTCAGAAGTAGGTGTTATTATTATCCCCATTTTATAGATTAGGAAACAGAGGCAGAGAGGGGTTAAGTGACTTTTCCAGGGTCACAGAGCTAGTAACTGCCTGTTTGATGCTCAATTTGAACTCAGTTGACTCCCAGTCCAACACTGTGCCACCTAGCAGTATAAACATAAAGTTGATAAACATATATATATAAACACACAAAATAATTAAATGCAAGGTACTTTTGAAGGAAGGGCACTAGCAGCTGGGTGGATTAGGAAAATTGTGTTCTAATGGAATGGTTACACTGGATTTCATATTACCCCAAAGTGTTCTACCTTCTTGATCAATAACTCTGATATTCCTCTCTCTAATCATACCTGCTTAACACTCCATGATTCCTCCTGGAATCACTCCTTCACTCTCATCAGGCCCTCCAATTGCTCCATTCCTCAGGGCTTCCCCCCCTCCCCAATCTAGACCTTATAGTTGTACAATTAAAATCCCTGCTGTCTTCTAGTCTCAAATCCTTCACCCCCTTCTAGTGTTGCTCATCTCCTGCCACCCTGTGTATCCTTGGCTTATTACCTCCATCCTCCTTCCCCCTGGCCTCTCTACAGCCTTTGACTCTGTGGATCACTTTTTCCTCCTACATTCTGTCTGTGGGTTTTGGTGAAACAGCTTGCTCCTGACTCACCTATTTTACTGCTACTTCCCTGTTTTCTTTGCTAGCTCATCATCCAAACCATGCTCCCTGACTTCAGGTGTGCCTCAGTGCTTTGTCCCGGGCCCTCTTCTGTCTGCATCTTCTTACTGACCTCACCAGGTCCCAGGGCCTTAATTATCTTCTCTTTGCGTATAACTCACAGATCTATAGATTCAGGGCCAGTTTGAATGAAAAACGGAGATCAATCAGCATTTCCATAACAAAAAATTTTCATCATCAATGACAGTAGAAGTCCTACATTTGGATTCTACCCCTTTATGATACAAGGATACAAAATAGCACCAAAGAAGATGAAGAGGTAAGAGCAGCTGGACCGTGTGAAACACACACACACACACAAATCCATTCCAGAGGCAACAGATTTTAAAAGAACTGAGAGATCAATTTTTAAAAATATCTTAAAGAAGGAAGGACACTAAACAACTAGGGGGAAAATCATGGATGGCATAGACAAAAGGGCTTTTGAGAGCTCACTGCACTAGCCACTCATATTTCTGTTTTCTCATGTCTTCAGAAAAATGTATAAAAGTAATCTATACATGTTGAAATTATCTTTGATGAAAATATGTGAATACAACAGGTAGGCTTTCACTAACCATTTTCTGCAGAAGACTACATATTCAATCACTCAATTGTATGTAGAAAATAGAAAATCTGGTGGTGTTTACTGATTGTTGATTAAAATGACATTTGACTTGATGGAGCAAAACGGCCTTAAGAAAGCTTTCTCTCAAAATGCTATCCACGTCTAGAAAAAGAATTATGGAGTCTGAATGCAGACTGAAGCATACTATTTGCTCCTTTTTTTTTCTTTCTAATGGTTTTTTTCCCTTTTGTTCTGCTTCTTCTTTCACAGTATGACTAATGTGAAAATATGTTTAATATGAATGTATATGTAGAGCATATATAAGATTGCATGCTGTCCTGGGGAAGGGAAGGGGAGAAAATCTGAAACTCAAAATCTTATGGAAGTAAATGCTAAAACTAAAAATAAATAAATAAAATTTAAAAAAGAAAGCTTTCCCTCTCTATAGGATACTCCATAGATATGTTGATTACAATAAGCTTCCTTGACGCAAGTAACCACAAAAATAACTTAGTTCAACAATTCTTTGATCAGCAACATTGAGCAAACACAAGACCCAGGTGGATGCTTATGGATGATATCAGTGTCATTCTGACAGCCTCCTATGCAGAAGCCAGATGGAAGCTGGATTCCCTATCAGTGGGAAAGTCCTCTAGAGGCCTTTTTGTCACTAGCATTGTGCTGGTTGCCCTAGAACATGATCTTCTTCCTTTTTTTTGCTTTTTGGAGGGCAACTGGAGTTAAGTGACTTGCCCAAAGTCACATGGCTAATAAGTATGTCAAGTGTCTAAGGCTGGATTTGAATTCAGGTCCTCCTGACTCCAGGGCTGGTGCTCTATTCACTGCACCACCTGGTCACCCCTAGAACATGATCTTCTTAATGCAATCCACAATCCACAAGGGATAACCTCACAAATCCACAAATGGAATGAGTGGAGAATGCCTATCATGCAGGTAGCTCCCCAACTTATTTATCTTGGATAGCTACCAGACAAATAATAAAATGACCCCAGAACTGAATAGGAAGAAGAAAGTTTAGATGGATTACATTTGTGAAACTGCACAGTACTCTCACTTAGTATCTTCTCTGACACTAGACCCATTATTTTTAAAAACACTCTGGTGATGCTATATTGCTGGGCATCATGAAGTACTATAATTTCTGAAAAATGGCAACTGCTGGTGAGCTAAAGGATGAAGAGAAACACATCCTGGGCAGAAGCAGCAGGTTACACCACAACACCAGCAGTCTACTATAGACAAGAAATGATGCAAAAGAAGGATCATGCAGCATTTGCAAGGGTAAGCAGATGGACTAGACAACACTGGTATCCATGGAATGTTAAAAGATCTAAAGAAAGCCCTCTTACATCAGAGGACCCCCTGTGGAGAATTCATGGGGGTGAAAAAACAAATAAAAATTGTACAGATGGGTTGCAATCTGAACCACGGGAAGGAGTATCTACATGGAGGAGATCATATACCTACTGGAGTGCTGTTGCGTCTCTTGTTGGTAATGGGTTGAACTGTCCTCAGCTAACAGGAGTGCACATGATCACCTGGGGGCAGAATGCGAAGGCTGCACCTGTTTGAGATAAAGAGGATTATCTCTCCACCGGGATGATGTACCATTGGCTCGCTGTGGCGAGGGCATGGCCAGGGGAGGGGCCCTAAGGGGCCTTGGAGAAAGGACTTAAATACAGGCTACCCGGAGGCAGAGGGAGTTGCAGCCACGCCAGGCTTAGAGAATATAGCTAGAAGCAAGTGTTGTGTTCTGAAGAAGAGTTCCAGCTATGCCAAGCTTAGAGAATATAGCTAGAAGCAAGTGTTGTGTTCTGAAGAAGAGGTCCAGCCACACCAGCCTTAGAGAATGTAGGTTAAAGCAAGTCCTGTGTCTTGAGTTTTCTGTGCAGCTGTTTCTCCCAGAGTAAGTGGAAGCCAGGAGCTGGGGACGCCCAAAGCCTGTTGAGGAAGGGTATAGGTGAAACCTATACAGCCTGACCCCCCAAAACCGTAGCAGATGGCGCTCAACGTGTAGGGACTTGAAAGTAGGAAGGGTAGGGGTCAGAAGAGCT
>JAQQSW010019400.1:0-11054 GCA_028646575.1 Pseudocheirus occidentalis
AAAAATATATCAAGTGAATTCAAAGCTATCAGTTTCTAATAGTGGCTGCAAGCTGAATAAGAATTCTAATAAAGGAATGCAGTGTCCGCAATGAACTTTGGAAAAGTTTCTTTATTATCAAGAAAGAAATTAGTTTGCATTTTAAAGTTTGTTCTTAAGGAAGGTTCATCACAGCCTTAAGTGAGCCAAGTTAAGTTAGTTTTATTAAACTTTACACTTGGCCCTAATCTTAGGAAAATTCAGGGGAATCATTTATCATTAGTGATAGTCCACTATTTAATAAGAAGGTATATGGGGGTAGGGGTGAGAATTAACATCACAAATATTTTAGTACACTGAAATTAGCTGTCAAAAATGAGCATTTTTAAAAAATATTAGTGCTAAGCCCCTCCTCAGGTGAAAATGTTTTCTTTTGCTCTTTCAATTTCCATATAGATATTCAGATTCCTAAACGAGTTCCAAATTAGGATTTTAATTTAAGTGGTTACAATAACCCCTACTACCCATGAAAGAATTCCACGAATTGAAATCAATTGTCTAAACGATGTTCAAGCAACAGGAGTCCACAGACCAAGCTAACATATTCCAGTTACACCATGCTTCTTAAGTGGGTAATGGCTGATGCTGCATACATTTGGTCATTTGTCCTTCTTCAGAAATGCTCTTTGGAATTGCAGTTGTTTTGTTTTCCTTTGGTGGAGTTTTGCTATTGTTTTGTCTTGTTCAAAACCAGTGACAGTTTCAGCTGTCTCACTTTAAGGGACTCGGCTTTGCTCCTGTTGTTTTTGGCCCAAGCCTCATGGATTTCAGCTGCTAGCTAAAGGTTGTTTTATTCACCCTTGTTTGGAAGGGGAGGGAGAGAGTAAAGAGGTAAGCCTCCTCTTTTCCCAGTGTTCCCCCCTTTTATTTAAGTGAAATAGTACGCCCATTGAAATAGACAGGAATCTCTTTTATTTAACTTTTTTTTTAACTGAAGTATTCACTTTCTCAAACCTGGATTTGCCCCATTGGTTCACATTTCCCTTTCACATGGTATAGCGCCAGTCTTAAAACTATTACTTAGAACACAGTCATTCAGAAGACCTGGAAAGAGATTAGGGGCTTGTAGTGGAATATAAGTAAGTGTGAAACTAGAAAAAAGAACCATCCTGCCTTAAAAACAAAAAAGAAAGCTAAACAGGTAGCTGAATATACAGGTAGTACAGTAATAAATGGTTTGGGGAGAGATACTAAACATATTTTTAGGATATTATTCCATTATTTTGACCATATCCCATCAGAAAAAACTTAAGTCCAACTTGAAGTAAGATCTATAGGGAATACTATGTGTCTTGGAAGGATTGTGTTAATCTTAAGGGTAAGACAAGCATGGCATTCTCCCAATAGCCAAGCACCCTACCCTTAAGGATGGGGTGCAGTCATATTGGTCACCTTCAACCTTCAAATGGATCTCCTTCTATTCACTCCCTACCTCAAAGGAAGGAGACAGCAGTGATGTATCCATAATGTATCCAACATCTATATCCCTCCTCCTTCCCATCAGAGAAAGATCAACTTTAGCCCTCGCCATTTTTTTCTCTAAGCAGCTACTTCAGCTATTCCCCTTCCCCATGGGGAAAATAAAATCATCAATTTAAAACTGCAAGAGACCTCTGAACTCAATGAGTCCAACTCCCCTGACAGGTTAAATAACTGACCTAGGGTCAAACAGCAAAATCATGTGATACAGGATTTGAATCTGGTATCTTTTAGAATCAAAATCCTGTGCTGTATCCACAACACCAAACCACCTCTCTGAAGAGAGTAAATAGGAGGTTAGGTATCCCCATTTGACAAATGAACCTCAACTTTCTATCAAGAAAATGAGAGGGTCCCATTAGATGATATCTAATGCACTTTCCAGTTCTAAATTTCATGACGCCTTACTTTGCCTGGCAGGATCCTGTGACATAAGCTACAAAAATCCTTTGAAACTCCAACCCTGACTGTAACTCAGTAGAAAAATAACATGGATTTTGAAGAGTTCACCCTTCTATTTCCTTCCCTAGAATCCTCCTTCCTATCTTCTATAATACTGAGTTACAAGGCAATTTGACCATATGGAATAGAGATATAAAATGACTTAAACATCTTAGTTTGGCACAACCATCTCTGTCATCATAGCATACAATATACTATATGTCAGATCGTTCTATTAAAACCTATTCTTCCTGGTACTGGCAAGAAATAAACTTGGTTACTATTTCATTTAGTTAAGAAAACATAAAATATCAGTATTTTCATTGTGAAGCATTTTTGGAAAGACACTAGCTTATGAATAAGTCCAGTTCTAATCATTTGGCTTCCCAAATGAAGCTATCCTTGACTATAGTCATTGAACAATGTCACTGAATTATTATAACATAGGCTTCTCTTTGCATATGACGAGACTGAAATTAAAAGTAAACTAAAGTTACTCAAGGAATCAAGGAGAACAAAGAGCAATGGACTGGATGTTGGTTTGGGAGTCAGAGTAGGCAAAATTGCTTCAAAGCAATGCTTCGCTTTTTTTTTTCCACCAAGACATATCTTTAAATAATGTAGTACAGCTTAAAAACAATGGATTTGAATTCAAAACCCAGATTCCAATCCTATCTCTATCACTTATTACCTGTGAACCTCACATGAGTTACTTAATCCCTCAGAGCAGTGGTTCTCAACTTCCTAATGCTGTGACCCTTCAATACAGTTCATGTTGTGGTGACCCCCAACCATGAAATTATTTTCGTTGCTACTCCATAACTGTAATTTTGCTACTGTTATGAATTGTAATGTAAGTATCTGATATGCAGAATGTATTTTCATTGTTACAAACTGAACATAACCCACAGGTTGAGAACCACTGTATTAGCGCCTCATTTTCCATATCAGTGAACATCTGTCCACATTTTCTCCATCAACACATGAAGGTTGAACTAAACCTCTAAATTCCCTGCCAACTTAAAATCTATAAATGCTTAATAATCCCATTCTTTAATTAAGCAAGCCCATGGAAAAGTTGTTCTAAAAAGGGAAGTTTCTAGCAGATAAGGTGGGGGAGATCTATTGTGATGAACTTTACATTAAAAGGCGGGAATCTGACAATATCACCAATTTATATGTCCTTGCTTCAGCTCCCCAATCCATGGATTAGCTCCTAACCCTCTCTGAATTAACTGGAATACAATTTCCCATCGCAGTGAGCACTTTTAAAACTCTCACTTGAAACAATTAAACATGAAGCAAAGCTCTCAAGGATGTTTCATGTTAATACATATCTTCACAAGGGAGAGATTGCATACTACTTTACAAACAGGGAAGATGGGGAAGTAGAATGTGTCATCTGAATTTCATCATCATTTATTGAAAGGCAAAAAGACTAGTGAATAGAGTATACTCCAGCTAGAGTCAGGAAAGCCTGGATTTAAATCCTACTTCTGATATGTCTTAGCTATGTGATCCTGGGTAAACCATTTGATCTCTGAGACTCGGTTTCCATGATCAGTAAAATGTGGAAAATAACTAATAATAATCATACTAGCTAGCATTTATTGTAAGTGATCTAAGGTTTGCAAAGCATTTTACAAATATTAACTCATTCTAGCCTCACAACACTCGAAGGTAGTCACTATTATTAGGATACCCATTTACAGATGAGAAAACTGAGGTAGACAGAGGTTAAGTGACCTACCCAGGGTCACACAGCTAATAAGCAAATTCAAACCAAGTCCCACATTCTACCACCTAGATGCCTTATAATAATCCCTGTAGTACTTACATGAGATAGCGTATGTGAAGCACTTTGCAAACATTAAAGTGGTATGTAGCTGCGTTTTTACTAGGTTTCAAGGGTCACAGGTTCGCTTAGTCATCATAGAAAGAGCAAAGTGAAAGGATTGTATCCGTCAATGACACTTTCTCCAATAGAGTTATTCTCTAAAAGCCAGTGTGGTCCAAGATGAAGAACAGTTTAAAAAACCAGATGGATTTGAATCTCTCAGAAGCACTAATCTTCACTTAGGATCAATGATAATTCATAAGTTCCAACTCTTGACGTACCTCTCCACAATGAGCACATTGTTTTATGACAGTCACCATGGTGACATTAGGAAATACAGTTATTAACACAAATGGGAAAGTTCAAAGCCAGGAGACGCCCAAGCTTTAAACTGGCTGGAGATCACAGACGCAACACCTTTTTGGAGTGAACTCAGAAAGGAGTCAGCAGGCTGGAGTCAACTTGGGGAGACGAGCAGACCCAGATGGCTAAAACAAGGAAAACAGACTACTGATGCTTCTGTTCTCATTCCACAGTGCCTCTTAATCCCAGGGATATGTGTGGTCAAAGCTGAAAATAACAGAAGGGTAGAAAGAATCAGAAGGAAGGGTGGGAAAGGAGGATATCAGGCCTTTGCTTTCCCATCACCTTTTGGGTCACATTTCTTAAGTTCAAAGCTAGAAATAGTCTTAGAAGGAATATGTTGGTGGCTTTATTAAAAATAAAACTTAGAATCAAACCATATTCCCAGACTTCTTCCTTTGAACATATCCTTCATGTTCTTAACTTATTTAATTCAATAACTATTTTACTAGGTACTTATCATGAACTCAACATTTTGATGCTGCAGCGAGAATTTCTTAACCTAAGGTTCATACATTTTTTTCAATATTTTGACAACTGTGTTTCAATATAGTTTCCTTGCTAATACTATGCATTTTATTTCATGCATTTAACATGTTGCAAAAGGATCCATAAGCTTCACCAGATTTCCGAAGGGAAATCTGACAAAGAGAAGTTAGGGCTCCTTGCTTTAAAGGGATCCAACCAAACTGGCCTCTTTGCTCTTCCTAGAATGTGCTAGTCCTGTTCCCATGCTGGAAATATTCTCTCTTCTATCCACCACTGTAATCCCTAGTTTTCTTCATAGCTCAACATAAGCTCTATTTTCCTCCACAGAGTTTTTCCAGTAGTTCCAGTTGTTAGGTCTTCCTCCACATTACTTTGTATATATTATTTTTTACCTATGTATATGTTGCTCTCCCTCAACCCACTGCTACTAGTGTCTAACCTTCATGAGGAAAGGGACAGGACTAGGGGAAGAGGAAACAGACTTGTCATTTTATTAATATAAAGAACTCGCAGAATCGGAAACTCCCTCTACCAATGCAAGTCAGCACTTTCTCTGTGACTTTTAGTCTCTTTAGAATAAGTTTTTACTGATGTCTTCTGTTTTCACATCATCATAGTTTTTCCAAGCATCCCTATTCCTCCGTCTCCAGAGAGTCATCCCATATGAGAAATAGTGTGAAAGAAAGGAAAGGAAAAGGAAAAAATCAGCACAACCAACTGATGCATTGAAAAAGTCCAAAAACATGTACAATATGCAATACTTGTGGCCCTTCCAGCTCCACAAAGGGGCGAGCTAGGAGAGTCTTCTCATATCTCTTCATTTGAGTCATGCTTTATCATTTCACTACATTTGCTTCTGATTTTGGTGTGTGTGGTTATTTTGTTCATTTACACAGTGGTAATCATTGTGTATATTGTTTTCTTGGCTCTTCTTAGTACATTATACATTGGTTCATATGAGTTTTTCCATGCTTCTCTTTATTTATCTTCATTATTTAACATACAGTACTATTTCATTATATTTGTCTAGCACAATTTGTTTAGCCATCCTCCAATTGAAGGGCATGTACTTTGTTTCCAATTCTTTCCTATTACAAAGAGTGATACACTATAAATATTTTATATACTATAAATATCACTACTATAAATATGTTATGTATATAACCCAATAATGGAGTCTCTGATTCAAAAGCTATAGATATTTTAGTCATTTTATTTACTATTTCACAGCTTTACCAACAATGTATTGATGTGCTTATCATTCTACAATTCCTCCAACATTAACTATGGTTATTTTCGTCATCTTTGTCAGTTTATAAGATATGAGATAAAACCTCAGGTACAACTTATCATCTTAAAGGTTTACCTAAAACACTGAGAGTTTAAGTGATTTTACCCAGCTGCACACAATCAGCACATGTCCTAGGCCTAGACAGGACTTAAATTCTGGTTTTCCTGACTTTGAGTTGGCTCCCTGTGGTACCAATGCAATATTCACAGCACCAACGGCAACTGTAAATATGCCAGTATAGTGTTCAATCACAAAATATAACAGACTTTCCATATAGAAGACAGAAACAAAACATTTATGCAGACACCAGAAAACCAAATTCCAAAACTAGTAAGTCGATTCCATCATAGTAGCAAAGAAGTTAATAAGCCATAACAGCACAGAGAGCCACAGCATCCTTTAAACTTCCCGCAAACGAACATTTATTCACAAACCTAACTGTATCCCTCAGATGCGTCCTCTCCTCCCTCTACTCTAACTGTGCTGACCCTCAGCTTCCTGTGTGCTCTGCTCCACCCTTCAGCAAACTCCTCCCACCATAGGCCCCATATGATTACATTCAGCCTATTAGGGGGCAAGGTATATCTTCAAAGCAGGGAAGGTCTTCAAATTCCCTTAGGCTTATTAAGGGGAAGAGAAGATCTTCAAATTCCTATTACCATTATACTCTCTGTCTACTATTCCATATTGACTCAAGAATTGCAGGTATTCAATTTTTGTCTTTGAAACTTTAGTATGTCCTAGAGCAGCGGTTCTCAACCTTCCTAATGCCACGACCCTTTAATACTTGTATGTGGGTGTATCTGCATGTGGGCAGACCTGCCTGGAGACAGATAGAGGAGTGGTGTCTCAGTTCCTAAGACCATCAGAAATATGTGTTTTTCAATGGTCTTCGGCGACCCCTGTGAAAGAGTCGTTCAGCTCCCAAAGGGGTCGCAAGCCACAGGTTGAGAACCACTGTCCTAGAGTATCCCTTTGTAACCTAGCACAGTGCCTGGCACATCATAGGCACTGAATAAATACTTGTTAATTTGAATCATTTTTTAATGGTCCTCACTCTCAAGAGGCTTACATTTTAATTGGAAACCTAAACAGAAGAGTCATTTAGTCCATGCTCTCAAAGTCACATTCGAATTGGGAAGACAACACATATAGGAGAGTTCAATGCCAGGGCAGATGGAAGGACCCAGCGGTCCATTGGGTGCAACTGCAGGGGAATGGTCAAACATAGAGATCCTTGAGATATGTCAGAAGATCAATGCCTGAGGGTCTTGAGGTTGCCCTCTAAGGTTACCTCTCATTCATTCTGCATTGATCTTATATGTACTTGTTTATTCATGTTGTCTCAACCATTAGAATGAAAGTTCTTTGAGGGAAGGTACTGTTTTCACTTTTTTTCTATCCCCAGCATAGTGCCCAGCACACAGTATAGCATTTAATAAAATATTTGTTGATTGATTGTTTGATTGATTTGACTATACCAGTGGAACAAATGGTCAGACCCATCAGAAAGACAGGCAGAGTGGATTAGATTTAATTCTCTGGGTGTGACATAATGGAAGCCTTCTTTTAAAAAGACTAGTCTCATAAGACATGTAGGATACCTTAGAGGGAGCTGAACAGGGATCACTGAGACCAGCTAGAAAGAAAACTCTTACAGTGATACAGACATGAGGTAATTAAGGTCTAGACAAAAATAACGGCAATGGAAATGGAAAGTATAGCCATAAGAAACATTTCAAAGAAAAAAAATCAACAGGATGTGGCATCGGAGTGATGATGAAGGAGATGAAGGAGAAGGTTGGGTCCAAAATGGTTAGCTCCTTCCTAGGTAAGTGGGTTTAAGGAGAAAGGAGAAAGACAGTGAACGTCTTCCATACTATTTAAAGAAAGGCTGAAGAAATTTAATATGTTTATCGCCTAAGGAGAGAATAGATAGGAGGGACATGATAGCTGCCTTCAGGTATTTGAAGGGTTGTTATATGGAAAAAGGATAATATGCTCTGCTTAGCCCCAGGAAAGCAAAGGGTAGACATTTTAAAGAGGTGAATTTAGGTTTGATGTAACAAGGGTAAACTGCCTAATAATGAAAGTGACGTAAAAGTGTAATGGGCTACCTTAGAAAATGGTAGGCTCCCCTTTACTGCAGGTCTTGCCACACAATCTGTGACTATGTGCCGTTTATTGTGTACAGGAGGCTTGTTTTCAGATTGAAGTTGAACTAGATGGACTTTGAGGTCCCTTCCAACTGAATCTGATTCCATAAAAATGACTCCTTTCTGGGGACAGTAGCAAGAACAATACAACTCATAACTACAGGAAAGTGAGGAGAGTGGCGAGGTGTCAAAGGCAAGGAAGAAAAAGAAGAAGGATATGATGTGCTTCATTTGAAATATGATGATTTTGAGTGGAAATGTAAGAAGTGAGAGGAGAGGATGGGAGATTTAGATTGGGAGTTATCATAAAGCTAAAAGATGAAAATAAAAGAATGATGAAAAGAAGCTATAAAGAGAAAAGAGACAATCACAATAGCCTCCTAATTAGTCTCCCTGCTTCTAATCTCTCTCCTTTCCATCCATCCCACATATAACATAGACCATGTCACTCTACTGCTTAAAATTCTACACTGGCTCTCCATTACCTTGAAGATAAAATACAAACACTACAGCCTAGATTTAAAGCCCAACACCATCTGATTTCTGTCTACCTTTCTAAATATTTATTACTCCTTTTCTTGCATTCTCCGCTCTAGCCAAATCACCCTACTTGCCATCTCCTGAACTTGGCATTGCATCTCCTCTCTTCTTGCCTTTGCCCAATCTGTCTCCCACCCCTGAGATATACCCACTTATCACTTCTACCACTTTACTTCCTTCAAGGATCAAGATAGGTACCAGCTCCTCTTTGAAGGGTTTTTTTTTCTGATCCTCTCATTTGTTGGTGATTTCTGTCTTGAAGATGCCTTTTAATTACTTCTCTGTGCACATGTTGCATCCCTCCAATTTTGTCTTTGTATCCTCAGTGCCTAATACAGCATCTTTAACAACACTATGCATTTATTAAAACTTTGTTAAATTAAATTCAGATAAAGATTCTTCAATTTGGAAAGAATCTTAGAAATCAACTCATCCAACTGCCCACCAAGTGCAAGAATCCCTTCTACAGTATGTCTGACAGTCATCTAGCCTGTGATTACTTCCAGTAAAGTTTTTGCCAATTACAGGTAGATATTCAGATTGGCAATTCCCTACAATTCCCTACCCTTCCACCCACCTCCCCTTCCCATTCTTCTTTCAGTCCATGCATTTCACTTAGAGTCTTTGTCTCAGATTGTAAGATCTCATAGTATAAAAATAATGGTTGTCCCCTTCCTTCCAAAAAGTACAGAATCCCTCTGCCATATATCCCATGTAAGCATGTATTTTACTGTATCCCCAATGCTTACTACATAGATATTGCTTAATAAAATTCTTTTTCATTTGTACATTCCTTCCTTCCTTCCTTTTCCTACCTAGGCATACATCCACCTATTTCAATGGATCCTTGATCTCACCCATCTGTATGGGTACTTTCTCCATCCAGTATTACTTTTAATCCCTCTATGCTTTCTCACTCTTTGCAATTCCCAGAATTTCAGAGGGACCTCAGTGGTCATCTAATCCCAAGTCATTCCAGAAAAAGATTATATTCTACAACACACCCAATAAATAGATGTCTAGTGTTTGACTGCAGACCTTTAGGTAAGAAGGTGGGGAGAACCACAAGCTCCAAAGGCAGAACATCAAACTTAAATGGTTTCTTTGCAGCTTACACTCATTTTTCCTTGTTCTTATTTCTGGGGCCAACCTGAACAAATCTAAACCTTCTTCCATCTGACAGCCCTTCAAATATTTCAAAACAGTTTTCATGTTCCCCTTGAGGCTTCTCATCTCTAGGCTGAATATCTCCAATCATAGTCCGCATCTTTCTATAAATACTCCACAGGCATTTCAATCAACACACTAGAGGCCTTCTTGCTTTTTTAGATATTGTGTGAATACCATTGCATGGGCATGTGAGCGTGGATGGGTGTGTTGAGTTCAGTTTTTAGATCAAGTTGTGATCCTTCATGAGCCCACAGGGATAGTTACAGAAAGATAGCACGTTAAGATATAAGAGTCATCTAAACAAGGGAAGCATTTTCTAACAATCAAGCAATCATCCTCTTCTGGATTTTCCATCAAGTTGTACTGAGATTAACCTTTTCCTTTGGAAAAATAACAGCTTCTTCAGACAAGCACTCTCTGCTACGTTTCTTTGCCAAGTACAATAGCCCACCCAGAAATCGGACTGTTGCTGAATTACTGTTATTAATTTTTGATGGACCATTAAGGAAATGGGTTCTTAGATAATGAAGGAAGGTTTTTCATCCTGATACACAATGAGGCCAACAGCAAGCAAGGATCACTGTGTACTTTCTTAGTGTTAGTTCATAGGATCAAGAGTTATCTAGTCTAACCTCTGTATTTTGTAAATGAGGAAACCAAGGCCCAGCGATAGTAAGTCACATAGATAATAAATAACAAAACCAGGATTCAGGGACGGCTAGATGGTGCAGTGAGTAGAGCACAAGCCTGGAGTCAGGAGGACCTCAGTTCAAATCACGCCTCAGACACCTGACACATTTACTAGCTGTGTGACCTTGGGCAAGTCAATTAACCCCAATTGCCCTCCAAAAAGCAAAAAAAGTAAAAAAGAAAAAACAAAACCAGGATTCAAAATCATTAATAGTCAATAGAAAGAGAATCTGCATTAGGAGCTATGATTATAGCCTGGAAATATTAATATGTAGAGGAATTTAGTGCTGGATCACGGAGCAGATATGACATACCTACACTTACTTATTATTTCTCCCTTAATATTCTAATAGACCTGTGATCACCTTGGTGCATATATTCTCTACAGGGAAAATCACAACTTTCCTACTTTCTGTTCAATTCCCAAAAATGTCATTCTATAAACTGTTCGAGGAAGATTGACCCAAAATGCTAGAGGTCTTCCTTTGATCCTTTAAATATACTCAATAAAAATGTAAGAGAGTTCATCTGTTGTCTCTACTACTACTGGACCAGCCGC
>JAQQSW010019401.1:0-11054 GCA_028646575.1 Pseudocheirus occidentalis
AGGCATTTGCAGAGGCCATAAGTATTTCATTGTGGCTGGGCCCAAACCTGTTACTGGCCCTCCATTGTCGATCTGCTTCCCACCCTTGAGCCTATCAAAATATCAATCCACTCTTGCATTGACCTCATTAACTCCACCTGAAGTCCCTCCCCAAACTTATTACTGGAGTCTGACCTCATTAACTCCTTCTGAAGACCCTCCCCAGGCTCCTCCTCTGAACGACCTCTAGATTCTTCTGTATATAAGACCCCATCTTCCCTCCATCTTTGTGAGAGCACCATGAAATGGCCTAGCAGAGACCTGCTCTGTGAGAGCACCATAGGATAGTTTAGCACAGATTTGCTCTGTGTGAGAGCGTCACAAAATGCCCTAGCAACCCATATGGCGAACTTGAACTTTCAATAAACTTTACTTTCTCTTTGGCTGAGAAGACTTGAGTGGAATTCTTTCTGCAGGACCTGGTATGTTGGTATTTTGGGTTCTTGGGCAGCCCTAACCTTCTTTGGGTAACTCTTCAAAAAGCATATTACATATGTACAAAGATCAGGGAGGTACAATCCCATAACCAAGTAAGGTTCACCATTACTGCCAAGAACAATGACCAAAAAATGTTCTTTGTTATGTAGGAAAGGCTAAGGACAACGAAGAAAGCTATAGGAGTAAGACTTGGGACAGATGAGATCATAATGGACAAAAGAGAAAATGAAGGCAAAACTACTCAAATCTAATTTTACTTACTTCTTCTACCAAGGGAAAAAAAATCTATAAACTGTAAAAAATAAAGATAGCAGTTGGATCTGTGATTTAATTGACCTAGGGGAGTCCTAAATGAGGAAACTCCTCTAGCAATGCAGGTCAGCACCTCTTATAAAACATATAGTCTTAGGAGGCTGCCTAGAGCACCAAAAGGTTAGGTGAGTTGCCCTAAGTTACACAGCCAGTATGATTCAGAGGCAGGACTACCTGGCTTTGAGATGAATTCTTTATCCATTTTGTCACATTATGCCTCTCAAATCTTCAAGAATAAAACAAAAGTAATCAACAAGAAACTGAAACCCAAGATAATGGGAAGAGGGTACAAGATCATCTATTGGTCAAAAATAGATTCGTGTCATCAGACTTGAATAAAGTTTACACACTAGAAAGCTGCGAGGATTATTGAGCTACAAAAGATAATCTTTTAAAAATCATAGAAAACAAGATAGTGCTGTGTGACTAAAGTCAGGCAAATGTATTGATTTTGAAAATGAGGAAGAACGTGACTTTTTCAGACTCTGGTGAGTCTGACTACATTCTTGTCAAAATTCTGTCATGCATTTGTGAAGGAATGGTTTACAAATGGTTATAAAGAGAAGCGGTGATCAGTAGGATACAGTATGATTTCATTAAGAATAAGACAAACTAGACTAACTTCTTTTTGACAGGATTACTGGACTGTTGGTCAAGGACTACCCTAGACATATTTTCATTGTAGTATATGGTTCATGATATATTTCAATATACCAAAGTCATGGTATTTTTCGATGTAGTATTTAATATAGTCTACCAGATATTCTTGTGAAACAGACAGAAAGATGATGAGTACTAATTGATTAGTACAGCTGTACCTAAATGAATGAGAAAACTCTAAAACTGGTAATAATACTAATACTAGCAACAACAACAGCAGCACTCATATAGTATTTTAAGGTCTGTAAAGCTTTATGTGTGTCATCTCTTTCCATCTTCTCAACAACCCTATGAGGTGGCTTATTATGGGGTTATTATTATGCCCGTTTGACAGATGAGGAAATTGAGAATTAAAGAGGTTAAGCTAGTTGTCCAGACTGCTAATCAAACTACTAGCTGTCAAACAACTAGTAATTATGGTAATTAATCAATCAATATCAACCTAAAGGAAAGTCCCTAATGAAGTTTCACAGGTTTTTATACTTGACCCCATTTCTTTCAACATCTTTATCAATGACTTGGACAAAAGCATAGGCTCCCATGTTTAAAAAAATTTACGGAGAGATAGAGCTGAGAGGGATAGCTAATGTGCAGGACAATTAAATCAAGATCAATAAATATTTTAACCCTCTCGACAGATGAATCAAATCTAATAAGATTAATGAGGATAAGGGTAAAATCTTGTACTTGGTTTACAAAAAATAACTGCATAACATAATTTTATTCCATAGTTATGAAAGAGATATACTATGATTACAGGCCTAGTGACAGATTATTTGTTTCTTATCCAAGGACCAAACTGACTAAGCATGAAAAGGCTCATCAACAGAAGTTGGCCATCCAATGAGGATTTTTTTGGCAAACCATCTATTAATGAATATATGCGTGGAGAATGTGTGGAGGGTGCCATCTGCGTTCTACAGTGACAAAGTCATGGGTCTTTTGAGATATATATATTCTTGAAGTCAAATGAGATTAAGAGAGGGAGCCTGGGAGAATGCATAGAGAGTAGGTCTTGAGATTTGAGAAATCTAGGTTAACTTCCTGCCTTTGACACATACTTGACTTTATGGCCACAAACAAGTACCTTTACTTTTCAGGGCCCCAGGCAATGATATGGAATTATATTATATGAGCTGCAAATTTTGCAACATTGTCAGTAGAGCTGAAATTTCCATAAGAAATGGCCCCTACAGAGATGAAATCATAGGTTCAAACTCTCTATCTTTCCCTACTCTGCTGCTACATGGAATGATTTGTAAAAAAAAAAAAGCATTGGACCAAAAAATCAAAAGTAATATAAATTTAGAAACTATACCTCCATACTTTCAAATTCATTGTCATAACCATGGTTACCACCTCCACAACTTGAATAACTTTTATATCTGAAAAATAATAAAATAAGATTGAGCACTCTGATATTAACATAATGATGTTGAAATTTTACAACTATAAATAAGATTTTGTTATTGTGCAGTATGAGTGTATATACCAACAATAATATAAACACATTTTTCCTGTATAGATAAATTATCATAGAAAAACTTCAGAATCTGTGTATAATTATAGTCTAAGACATTTGAGGAAGACAGGTGAAAAAGAACAAAGAAAGCAGAATTTTTTTTACTAAAATAGAATTTTTTTATTCCAGTCATACTCTTCTTTCTGTACACATAAATTAAAATGCTCCATTTTCAAGTATGAATACAACATTGCAAAGCACAAGTTAGTGGAGAATGACTGAAAGCTACGTTAGTAGAACCATAGGTACTATAAGAAAATTCATAGTACTATAAATACACACACACACACACACACACATCTATACAAACACACACATATACACACACACAGACATGGCAGGCCATCTAATCCAGTCTCCCCATAGGAAGTAAATTCCCCGAGGTAGTAATATTTATAAAAGTACTGATGTTTGTAAAGTTAGTAAATACAAGAGGCAGGATTCAAACCCAGGCCCTCTGATTCCAAATCTAATATTCTTAACCATAAAGTTTACTGGATTGCAAATGACTTGTTAACATTTAATTTTCATCTTTTTCAGTATTTTAGCAGCAAATTCTCCCAATCTTGTTAGAGAATTATTCTTTTCCTCCTTGATCAAAAAAACTTTACAACATTCTTACTATTTTTCTTAAAATAACAAACAGATGAAATCAAGGAATGAAACTAAACATTATCAGATAACTTCATTTTAAACTGATGACTGATATTCTCACTCAAGGTTTAGAGATTTAAAAACAAAAAAAAAACACCTAGAATGACTCCTTCCTCTCTCCCTACTCTGATATTACCACAACCCCACCCAGAAATTCCACTGCTCTGCCTTTTGTACTGAAATAGAAAAGGAAAAAAGAAATAGAGAAGGGGAAAAAAAGGAAGCTAGAAGGGGAAATCAGAGGGATATTTACGTTTCTTCCCCTCTCATTCCTCATTTCAAAAATTTACCACTTGTTTTTGATTGAGATTCAGTTTGTATTGATATTAGTAACACTAGATAACTAGTTTATACAGTGATAAAAAGGGTAAATTGATTCAAAACATGGATTCTCTGTGCTTATACCGCCTACATTTTCAGGTCATTGTAACTGATAAAGTAAATTTTGCTTTGTGCATTTATATCCAAAGTTTTAATGTGCCCCTCAGTGAGAAGGGAAATAAACAATGCCCTTTGAACTAGGGTGTATGGTAAATCTGTACTAAATTGATGCTCCATGTATCCTTTAATTTGCAAAATAACACATTCTGTTTCTTGAACTTCTTACTTATTACTTGGAGTAACTTTCATAGGTTATACAACTTCAATCATAAGCACAGGATTCTAACAGAACAGAAGTCTGCCTCTTCACTGGCTTTCAGAGATTACATTTTTTTGAGCTATTCTGAATGTAGACAAAGACCTCCAGAGCTGACTATAATTTTTGGTCTTACCATTAGTGTAAACTGTGTAATATCCATGATGCTAAACCCTGATATTTCCCTTTCTGATCAATTTCTTCATCCTTTCATAATTCCCTGTTCTTAAATCCTTCTAAAGCTATTCTTTGTCCTCACTGAAACCTCCATTCTGTTCATCCATCACTGTTCTTCCAGTCCCTTAGCCTAGCATAAGCCTTATTTTTATCCCTTCTTAACCCAATAGTTGACTGTTCAACTACACAGTGACTTCTACTGATGATCCTCGACTTGTTGCTGTTGAATGAAGTCCTAAAAATTTTGATCCAAACACTTCTCCATCATCCATCCTTTTTGTTTCCTATTACTCCCATGCACTGAAAACCATTGAAGAAAGCCATGCCATCATGCAGTTCAATGTGAACTGCACTCACAACAAATTCATGTAACCTGATTTCAACTGGGCTGTCATTGGTGCATAGCAATTTTTTCTTCCCCAATTGGCATTTTACTGTCTTCCTAGGATTGCTGCTCCAAACTTACTCTACTTTGCTCAAGCTCACAATACCACTTCAATGTCCCTTTCAGTTGACATTACCTTTTATTTATTGATAAAACCTAGGCCATCCTGGAGTTGTTCTCTCTCCTCTCCCATATTTACATCTCAAAACCCCTCTGTCTCACTACCCTTTCTCTCCACCTTAGTTCCAGTCACTGAGGAAGAAGCGACCTTTCTCTTAGTCAATGTCAACTCTTAACTTTAATTCCTGATCAAGGGGTGTGCTGGAAAATCCACCTCTAAAAAAAAAAATACATGCACAGCACACTTTTAAGTTTAATTTGTATTATCAACATATTATCCATCATTTTCTTAAATCTCAATCAACAAAACAACATAATCAAGCCCCAATTTATAGTATTTGCCAATTTCTGAGGTGCAGATGCTTTCACTGAAAATTTAACAATCAGCTCTGAGCTAGTTTGAGCTGGATTTAGCACTACCTTACCTTAATCTTCTCATCTTCGTTCTAGCCCTACCTACCAACTCCATCCTTACTGCCTACAAATATGCCTAGGCTAGCCTAAAGCAAAAAACAAAAAAATCTTTCACTTGACTGTTATTCCCTCAAGCTACCATTCTATATATTTATCTCCTATCTTTTCTTGACAAATTTCTAGAAAGTACCAATCTGTACTTACTGTCTTAACCTCCTCAGCACCTACTCACTCCTCAGACCCTTGCAATTCATTATTGGTGTGCCCAAAATAGAACTCGTTCTTCTGTCATGCTAAATCTGCCCCTCCAGCAACTTTCCTCTTTCTAGAAAGGACATCACAATCCTCTGTCACCCAGTCACAGCCATGACTTGGGAAAGTCCATCAGAGATTTACCCTAGGGTGGAAAATTGAGGTCTGCCCCAGCACTGCTCTAGGACACCCTTTTCCTGTCCCAGGAAGGGTAATTGTGATTCTCAGCGCAGAGTACAAATTCTTTCCTTCACCAAGGCAGCCTTCCCTTTTTAAGGCATCAGCACCTTTATAGTCATTTAGGTTCACAACCTGAGAGTCAGCTTTGACTCTGCTCTTTCCTTCATACTCCATACCAAATCAATTAACATCTCTCTTCCATCTAGCCCATTCTTTCCATTCCCGTGACCATCAACCTAGTTCAAGCCCTACTCATTCCTTATGTGAAACAATAACACAATAATCTCTTAATTGGCCTCCCTGCTTCCGATCTCTTCTTTGGTCAATCCTCTGCCACACAACTGCCAATATAATCTTGTTATGGCAACAATTACATCTGCCAGTTCTTTCAATACACTGGAATAGAGTTCATTCAGATCCAGTGGTATGAACTTAGGAAGAACATCCAAATGTCTTCTTGTCATTTCTTCATTTGTCTTTGGGTGACAATTCCTTTTTTAGCCTAATTGTTCTATACAACTTTAATTTGAAACTTACCTTCCTTGGTAGAAGCAGCTCTTCCTTCTCTTTACCATCTGTGCTCATCATCCCATATTCCCCCAGAGTTTCTTTTCCGATATTTTCTTTACATTTTCATCACATTTTTTAAAAAAACCTGTTGTCCTTAGCATCCAATCCCCTCTTTAGCTCATTTAGGGCTTTGGTGCTTCTGACAACACTCTATTCAGATGTGCTGTTCTTATATTCATTCCAATTCTCATATTTGCAAGTATTATGTTTCTTTCCTCTGTCAGATACTTCCCAAATTCTCATGTCCTGGTCACTCACATTACCAACATAAACTTCAGTTGACGTTCACAGATATATAGTAAAATATTCTAATTTACTGTCATTTTGTATTCTGTATTTGGATGGTTTTTTGTTTGTTTTTAATTGTAAGTCAGTGTTTGGGGATCTGATGTGTTTTACTCACAAGATTAATAATTAATGGATCTCTATGTGATTCTGGTTATTAGGCTGTTTACACTCTCACAGAAGACATGGTTACCACAAACCAAAGATAAAATCTGATCATTTCCCTGCCTGCCTACCCTTTCAAACAAACAGAAAGTTTTTCTTATATTTTTGTCAATGTATAAAACTGAGAAATTTTTACCTGAAGTAGAGGGAACAGTGCCCCCTTGTGGTCATTTGGGGGATACTTCAAGTTTTCCATCCCACAGTTTTCTGACCACTGATCAAGACATATTGGCCTACTAATAGGAAGATGTTTCTGGAGTGTCATAGTAACCAAGGTTTTCTTAATTTCTATGACTCTGTAACAAAATTCGAGACTCTGATGTCCCTTATTCTTCCTATTTCATGTTTTCTTCCTTTTCTTTATTAAAGACTTTTTTTTTATCAAAGTCAAGCATAATTTACAAAAGTCTAGCCTTTCTATTATCCCTTAGCATGTGGAATAATGGAGAGGATGCTAGACTTGGAATAAGGAAAACTCGAATTCAAATACTGCCTTAGGAGCTTACTATCCGGCAATGTGATTTGCAAATCCTTTTAGCTTCTTAGTCTGTTTCTGTATCTCTAAAATAATAATAATAATAATAATAATAATAATAACTATCTCACTAGGTTGTTGTGAAATCAAATGATATAACATGTAAAGGCATTATATAAATGTGATTAACTATTATTATTATTATCATTATTACATTCTCAAGCTCATCTTCAACAATGTGAAAATGAATCCTGCCAACCCTCTTTAGAAGTCTACAAAGCAAGTCAGGAAGTATTTATTTATTAAGTGCCTACTATGTGCTTTGGAAATAAACACACCTGGAATTATGAATGAGCCTATAATTTCATTGGCATAGGGAACTCCCCTACCAACGCAGCACTAAAATATTAAGCAACTTTCCCAGAGTCCCATAGGCAGGCTGCCCAGAGCCCAGGTTTTCCTGGCTGCAAAGCTGGCTCCCTCAATTATATTATGATGCCTCTTATACTTTGATAGAGAATAAAGATTCAAAAGAAAATTTTATTTCCCCTATAACCATCAGAGTTCTCTATCTCCTTTCTCTCTCTTCACAAGGATGAAAAAAAATCTTGAGAAATAATAAATCTAACTTGATTTTTGTTTTACATGTAGGGATGAACTTTAAAATTATTCTGCAGCATGACTAAGGTCAATGTTCTTCTGTCTGATGGGGTAACCATGGTCTTAAGCTTATGCCCCACTTATACATACATACATACATACACACACACACACACACATACTATATAGAAGTCAACCAGGATGCCTTCGTCTGTATCCTAAAAACAACAATTTTAGTCATTTTAAAGTAAGGACAGAATACAGCATCAGAGGAACTGGATTAGAATGCCAGCTCTGCTAATCATCTGTGTGACCTTAGACCAATCACTTAATCTCAAGGTTCCTCAACTGTAAAATGAGAAAGATGGATTAAATAATCTCTAGAGTTCTACCAGATCTAAATCTACGAACCTGTGATATCACTAAACTAATAAACATGAGTGCAATAGGAAAGTGCAGAACAAAATGTAATTATATGATGTCAATGATACTCATTACAGCCACCCACCCTCAAATTATATGAGCACAACATTAAGATAAAAATTTGGACAGATGATGGAAAACGTGAGATATTGGTGTTTTATTAGGAAATAGATAAATGACCATACAAACCTTACTGCCAGCCACTGCTGATCTACAAGAAGGTGAACTTTGTCAATTCTGATATTGTTAGCATAATGTAGTCGTTTGGGCAAGTCAGGAGTTAGGTAGGGCTTAAAATGCTGAACTGCTTTTCGACACTGAAAAACAGGTAAAGATTTTTTCATTAAAAATTTTTTTTTCATAAAAAAAGATTTTTCATAAAAACCATTTATATAATGAAAACAATTTAAAAAGGTGTAAAAACTATGATCAATTCATTGAACAATTAGGATCCTAGAACACTTTTGATGAACTATATATCTCATCGCTTAGCAGAGAAATGATGGATTAGAGGTACGGGAAGAGACAGCTATTCTGAACATGACTGACATGTGAATTTATTTTGCTTGCCCATATGTATTTTGTGACACAGGAGCAGAGGAAACTTTCATTACGTTTTTGTTTAGGCAGAGGACAGTCTTAGAGAAAGAGAAGGGAAATGCCCATGAAAGAAAAAGAGCACCAATGAAATGTCCATATTGTTGATGTTTGTTTAGTGCATGACAAATGTTTGTAAAAACACATTTCCTCCTGAAACTCGTAGCACATAGATATTTCTTGTTCCCTGCAAATATGCTCCTGTACTTCTTTGAATGAAGACAATGCAGTCTCATGTAACAAAATATAAGGAGATAAACCATTCTCAGGTTGCTATAGTGAAGACCAAACAAAATAATGTGGGTTATTTTGCTACTTTACATGTACTTACTAAGGTCCTACTATGTGAAGGGCACTGTAAGAGACTTTTGTAATAAAAAAATACAAAACAAGTTCCTGCCCTCAAGGAGTTTATCTATCTGTCTATCTAGAAATATATATATATATATATATATATATATATATAAATACATGTATGTGTAAAAATGCAATTTCCTTTTCATTTAAAGTTTGAAAAAAATAGGTTTCTAGATATAAGATATAGAGATAGATAGTGAGCTACTACTATTAAATATGTTATCAACATTTTTACATCTTATTTTTGTTTTTTCTAAGGTGTTAGGAAAAAGTTTTTATACCTGGAAACCTATTAAATACAAATCCTTTACAAGTAGTAGTATATGGACAAAAAAGAATACAATAAATTTGTTTTTTTAAGGATAGTTTATATTTTATTTCCTTTTTAATTGAATTTTTTGTTCATTCTCTAACTCAACCCTATCTTTTTATTAAGGTACAATGACAGGTATTAAAATTGTGCGTGTGTATAAATGTATGTTAAAACATAGACTCATATATTCATTTATAGACAAAAACAGTCTCCCATTCACTACAAAGGTATAAAAAGAAAAAGAGATGGAGGAAAGAGTGCTTCTGTTTTAGGGTGGTCTCTTTTACCCCTTTAAGCCCACAGAGATGGTCTAGGGCTAGACCAAAAGTCTCAGAACTAACTAGGAAAACTGAAATTCCTGTGGCACGGGCAACAACTGTTCCAAGACACCATGTAACTAAAGATAAGAGTTGTGCTTAATAAGTGTTGATAAAGAAAACCCAGAACCACGACTCTTTCAGTTAGATCCTACTATATTTATATTTATTTATTTTCATATTTATCTATAGAGCTATATAGTTCTGCTATATTTATCACAGAACTGAATTCTCTAGTCTACTCTAGCAATGAACGCCTATTTTAGTGATAATAATTAGCATTCATATAGCACCTTAAGATTTGCAAAATACTTTACAAATACAATCTCATTTTATTTCACACAACAGGCTTGGAATGTTGTTGCTGTTATTACTCCCATTTTACAATTGAAGAAACTGAGGCAAATAGTAGTTAAATAATTTGTCCAGGGTCACAAAAACTCAGCAAGTATCTGAGGCCAGATTTGAACTCAGATCTTCCTGAGTCCAGACCAGAGCACTACTCACTGTGTCATCTATCTATAACTATTACTACCACCACCACCACCACCACCACCACCAATCACCACCCCAGCCGCAACCACTACCACTACCTGTTGCTGTTGTCATTTCAATTATGATCTCATTTGTTTTGGGGTTTGTTTTTGGAGTGGTTTACCATTTTCTTCTTTAGCTCATTTTATAGATGAAGAGATTAAGATAAACAGGGTTAAGTCAATTGCCCAGGGTCACACAGCTAGTTAAGTGCTTGAGGCCAAATTTGAATTCAGGTATACCCAACTCCAGACTTGGCATTCTATCCACCGTGCCACCTAACTGCCCAAACTACTGCTGTTGTTGCAGCTGCTGCTGCTGCTACTACTACTACCACTACTACTACTACCCCTACTACTACTACTATTACTACCACTACTACTACTACTACTGCTGCTGCTGCTGCTGCTGCTGCTGCTGCTACCACTACTACTACTACTATTACTACTACTACCACTACTACTACTACCACTATTACTACCACCACCACCACCACTACCACTACTACCACCACTACCACTACCACTACTACCACTACTACCACTACTACCACTACCACTACTACCACTACTACCACCACCACCACCACTACTACTACTACTACTACTACTACTACTACTACTACTAC
>JAQQSW010019402.1:0-11053 GCA_028646575.1 Pseudocheirus occidentalis
AATCATATTTCTGCTCAATCTCCTTGCCAAGGTCACTCTCAGGTAAACGAAGGTCCTCCCTTACCTCCCCACTGTCCTGGAGCAGTGACAGGTAGCCATCCTGAATCCCAATCAGCTGGAAATCATTTCTCTTGATATTGGGCACCTCCATGTTGTGGGTTGAAGGGCAGATATCTTCGTATTTCTTCCCAGTAAAGATATCGATACCAACCAGATGAACCTTGGCATGGCCATGCTTTCCAGTCTTGGAGGTGGACATCTCAACTATCTTACAGGGCCGGCCTTTGAGCACCACAAAGCCATTCTTGCACAAGGCAGAGCACTGCATGGGAAAGGTAGCTGATGCCCCTGCATCCCCCGTCTCGAAGTCCAGGTCATCTGCCATTTTGAGGGACTTCTATTCCAACTTGTGCCAACGTACCGACTGGACCCCCGTCCGCCCGCCGCAAGCTCAACCGCTACCGCCAAGCCTACTGCCGCTGCCGCCGCCGCCGCTACCACTGCCCCTGTACATCACCATCTTTAACAAGAAGTCTGAGCCCAGTTTTGAACATATTAAGTTTCGTGTTTCCTGTGTTAGCCAGATATACAGGCAAAAATATACAGAAAAGAGAAATATGATAGTGGGACACCTTGGGAAAAGGTTGTATAGAGATAACATTTTGTATATAAAATATCTGTATAGAGGTAAAAATTGAACTATGAAGAACTTCTAGCCAAGATGGCTACCAGAACAGAGGCAAACATCAGCAAACCACACCTTCTCCAGCAAAAACCTAAAAAAACACACCATTTTGAATCAAGAAGTCCATGGTGAAACTTCAGTAAGTACTTGAAAAAAACTACACCAAATGTTAGCCAGAAGCCCCTGGGTATAAGGAAAGAGGGGCACCATTAAAGCTAGTGCTAGTGCAAACAAATAAGCTGCCAGCCTCCCTGTGTGACCAGAGATGGGCAGGAGACACATGGTCTGCAGAGCTTTATATCTTAAGGCAAGAAGACCAGAAGGCTCCCCTAAGAAAGTCCCACACCTGGGACCTTGGAAGTCACCAGGAACAGCAGTGACCGGTTAAGACACAGGAACCCTCCAACTAGGATAGCCAGGGCTCCAAGGTCCCTAGGATTCTTTCTTGAAATGTCATAGAAGACTCTGAAGATCCAGTGCTAAGGATCTCAAAGATCCAGGAGGTACAAGCGCTGTTAGTAAGAGGTTAGCACAGGAGATGAGATGAAGCCAGATCAAGGCCAAGAAAAGACAACCACCCAACCCAAAAGCACAAAGTACAAATTCTGGGACTAAGTTTGGAGAAATGATTAAAGCAAAAAAGACAAGGACCATGACAAAGAGTTATTGTAGATCCAGAGATGCCCCAAAATCCAGCCAAAAAGGAGTATGTAACACCATAACAATTTTAAGCAAAGACTCAAAGGAAAAAATTATATTTTCCACAAAGACTTTATGGATACCTAGAAGAAATGTGATAAAAAATGGAATAAAAAATGTTATGGAAAGAATTGAGATAAAAAAGAGAGGGAGAGAAGTAAGGAAGGAAAAAAAAAGAAGAAAGGAGAAAAGGAAGGAAGGAAAGACAAAAGAAAGGGAGGGAGGAAAGAAGGAAGATAAAGTATTTGTTAAGCCCTACTGTGTTTCAAGCCCTGTGCTAAGTGTTGGGGAAACAAATACAAGCAAATAAGATAATCCCTGCACTCAAGGATCTTATATTTTAATGAAAGCAGACTATACATTTAGGTGTACTATAAAGTGGGAGGGATAATAATGTAGCAAATGATGAGTAGTAGAGTCTGGAGAGATTCCAGATGAGAGTGAATTACTGGAGAATAAATAGCTTAGAAGAAAAAAAAATAGTATAACTTACCTGATAACAAACTCCCTGAAAACGAAAATAAACCAGACAAGAATGTATTACTCCACAAGATAACAAGAAGTATTAGAACAAAACCAAAAGATTAAAGCAATAAAACAAATTATCACTGTAATATTTGATAGTAAGAACAGGTATGCCAGTAGGTCAAGGAAAGATAATTTAAGAATAAGGAAAGATAATTAAGAATCAGTGGATTCCCTGTAAAGCATGATTTTAAAAAAAGGTCTGGATTCTATATTTCAAGAAATCATAAATGAAAACTGCCTAGATTTATTAGGTTCATAAGAAAAAATAAATATTGAAAGAATCCAGTGATCATCTCCTGAAAGAAGGGTAAGTCACAGGAATGATGTACCCAGAATCTAGAGCTTCGGCATCAAAGAAAAAGTTCTGTAACTATCCAGAAAGGAATTCAAGTACAATGAACCATAGTGAGGATTATACACAATGCCTTGTAGTTTCTATAAACAAAAAGAGAACTTGGAATATAATATTTTAAAAGGCAAAAGGCAGTGCCTTACAACCAAGAACAACTTACCTCTTACCTTGCAAAGTTGAGTATAATCCTAGAAGAAATACAGACACATACAGAAATACAGAAGAAATGCAGGCACAACCCACATGCACACACACACACACACACACACACACACACACACACACACTAATGGAATGGAGGACTTTAAAGTATTTCTGATGAAAGACTAAAACTAAGTATGAACTTTTAAATGCAAACACATCCCCATTTGATAAATGGTCAAAGGATATGAACAGGCAGTTTTCAGATGAAGAAATTAAAGGAATCCATAGTCATATGATAAAATGCTCTAATTGTTGATTAGTGAAATGCAAATCAAAACAACTCTGAGGTACCACATCACACCTATCAGATTGCCTAACATGATAAAACAGAAAAATGATAAATGTTGGAAATGTGGGAAAATTGGAACACTAATGCATCGTTCATAGAGGCATGAACTGATTCAAACTTTCTGGAGAGCAATTTGAACTATGCCTGCAGGGCTATAAAACTGTGTATAACCTTTGACCGAGCAAAACCACTTCTAAATCTGTATCCCAAAGAGATCATAAAAATGGGAAAAGGACCCACATGTACAAAAATATTTATAGCAGCTCCATGATGGCCAAGAATTGGGAATAGAGGGAATGCCCATCAATTGGGGAATAACTGAACAAGTTGTGGTGTATGAATGTAATGGAATACTATTGTGTTATAAGAAATGATGATCTGGTGGACTTCAGAAAAGTCTGGAAAGATGTATACGAATTGATGCTGGATGAGAAGAGCAGAACCAGAAGAACATTATACAAAATAACAACCACAGTGTGTGAGGACTGATTTTGATAGACTTAACTCTTCTCAGCAGTGTAAGGATCTTAAGAAGTCCAGAAGACTCATGGTGGAAAATGCCATTCGCATCCAGAGAAAGAACTATGGAATCTGAATGTAAGATCAAAGGATGCTATTTGCTCTCTTTTGTGGTTGTTTTGTTTTGTTCCTTCTGTCTCATACTTTGTCCCATTGGTTCTAATTCTTCTTTATAACATGACTAATGTGAAAATATATGCTTAATATGAAAAAAGTTTATTCTTTGGATTCTTGTCTAAACAGCCAGCCCTGTAACTCTATTTTCTTTTAATCATAGTGGTAGAATTCAAAGGATTACTCTAAATTTGAGGTTTCAGTGTGATTACTTTGGGATTAATTTTGTCGTGTATAAAATCAAGAATAAAGTTTGTAAGAAGATCATATTAAAGAAAAAATGCAAACACAAAACTAATGAGAAACCTAGAAAGATAAATTATTTGAGTAGTTGGAAGGGGCTGAGTCATGACGTAGTGCTACTATTCTAGTAACTGGAAAATAAACTAATGTCCCTTCAAAGCTTAGTTGTCCTCAGAAGATATTAAGGGAGTTAAATTTTTTCTTTTTTAAAAAATTTATTTATTTACTTTTAGTTTACAACACTCAGTTCCACAAAGGGGATTTAAGTTTAACAAAACAGCTCCATACCACAGAGGACCTGGGGATAGATTAGTAAAAGGAATACACACACTAATATAAAAAAGAAGCTGTATGTATTTCTCAGAATTGGGAGCTTGAAAAGAGGACTCTACAAACATTAAGGAAAGCATAGGGGAGGAGGTATATGAGCCTTACTCTTTTCTGAAACAGAATAAGGAGGGTTGAACATAGATACCACACATGTTACCAGTTTAGAGTAGAAATACATCAGATTCAACAGGGTAACATGTTTTGGGGGGAGGAGGTGGAAAGGGAGTTTAATATCAAGGAAAAAATAAAATAAACTTCCTAATCTTAAATGGAGGATTAAAATGGAAAACAATACAAGTAAAAGAATTGTAAAGAAGGGTGATATCCTTGCGTAAATTGGTGAATGGCTGAACAAATTGTGGTATATGAATGTAAAGAAATATTATTATTCAATAAGAAATAATTGAAGATTTCAAAGAATCCCTAGGAGTATGAACTCATACAGAATGAAGTGAGCAAAACCTGAAGAACAATTTATAGAAGAACAGCTCTGAAAGACTCAAGAACTCTTGATGTAATGACCAGTCAAGTCTCAAGAAGAGACATGATGAAGTATGTTACTCACCTTCTGACAGAGATGTAGAAATAGCCATGCATCCTTTGGCTTGGCCTCTATGTATGTGCTTTTTGCTTGACAATCCTTATTTGTTACAGAGGCTTCCCTTCCACTCCCATCTTTGTTTTAACTGGAGAGTCCTTTTGGGGCAGTAGAAATGATTTTAGAAAGGGGAAAAGGACATTATGTATTGCACCCCAAAAGAGGGTCATTGAAACCTTTTATAGAAAACAGAGAACAGAAGGAAGTCAACAGGAAGCATGGACATGCCAGACAGTTTTGAAAGGAACATGTGGAATTTATTATGTACTTTTAAAAAGTGGTTTGAAAGGGAACCTCCTCAATATTTTACATAAAACAGTCTTTTTGTGTTCATCTTTATAACTAGACATGCTCATCTTTTTTTCTGTTTAAATACAATTTTTTTTAAATTAATTGAATCATGGAAGTAGATAAGATCACAGAGAATATAGAGAGAAGACCAGAACTTTGGAGGGCTCCTACATTAAGTGTAGCCCATTTAATCTCTGAGGTTCCTTATCCCAATTCCACCTCTCACCTACAAGTTGGGTTCCCAGGATTAGGCTGACTATATCTCCCCCTCAGGGTTCTAGGGGGTGTCTCTGAGGAGTCAGGGTAATTCTCTAAACACTTTTATCAGCTCTAGCCCTAATTCCATTGTGTCCCCCTGCTAGTGGTAGCCTCCAGTGAACACCAATTAATTTTTAAAGGGGGGTATTACTAAGAAAAGAGGACAAAAGCAGAGCTGCAAATATTCCTTTCAAAAATCTGACATATTCTCCATGAACACATACAACGTCCGCTGAAAATGCTTTCATGCTTACAAAGCACATGTTACAAGGGGCTAGCTCAC
This sequence comes from Pseudocheirus occidentalis, assembly GCA_028646575.1. Lineage (NCBI taxonomy): Eukaryota > Metazoa > Chordata > Mammalia > Diprotodontia > Pseudocheiridae > Pseudocheirus > Pseudocheirus occidentalis. The sequence continues at coordinate 5,394 of JAQQSW010019402.1, forward strand.
AGTACTTTGTTACGGTAAGTCCTTTTTTTCCACTTATGGGATGCTTAAGTTCCCCTTAGGTATAATTACTGTGTCCATCTGTCCTCAGCTTATTGGAAGATGTGCCAGGACACCAATGGGAAGATGAAAAATCCAAAATCCTGTAGACTGTTCAGAGTTCCCCAGCTTATCCTCTAGCCACAAGAAGGGGAAAAACGATCTAGCCAAGTCTGGAGTCAAAACCTCTCCTCTCCCCACTGTGGTTCTTCGTCAAGAGTATGCTAGAAGGGGTGGAAAAGTGGTGCAGTGAATAGAGCACCAGCTCTGGAGTCACGAGGACCTGAGTTCAAGTCTGGCCTCAGACACTTAACACTAGCCGTGTGACCTGGGGCAAGTCACTTAACCCCAATTGTCATGCCTTCCCACTCTAAAAAAAAAAAAAGAGCATGCTAGAAGACCATACTGGCTCTAATTTCTGGAATTTGTCCCTTCTCAACTCAACAGATGATCCTGATATGCAACCAAATGTCCTGGCCTATCTGAGCATGATACTTACACGACATCATTTTAGTCATTCTGATTGAAAGCCCTTTTATCACCTAGTCTAAGGCCTTACATCAAGGTTAGGAAGAAGATGAGAAGCTAGGAGAGGAGACATAAAAAAGAAGGGAACATAGGAGGAAGACTCGGAGGATGTACTGTCATCAAAGCCAGTGGAGGTCAGAGCATGGTGGTTCATTAGTGCCAAATGCTGCTGGGAGGTCAAGGGAAACAAAGATGATGGGGGAAAGAACCATTTATTTAGTGACCTTGGTGAGAGGTCACATGATATTTGTGTTGGATTATTTTATTTCCTTGGACATGATCCCACAGCTAGAGGCCCTGGTGGCCAAACGTCCAGTCCTGGCCAACCATGTTTGTTAATAGACCCTCTGCTGCGTCACAGTTTGTTGTTTATTGTCCAAAACACGCATAAAGTAATTCAGAGTAGTAATAAGTGTGATAGAGAGGGTAGACTTATATGAGTACTACTTACTCAGAGAGTCAGGAAAACCTTTTTCCTTACATTTTCGCGTCAAAAGGAAATTAGACAAATAGATTTGTCACAAAGCAATTTTCTAAGATTATGCTGGCTAACTTTTTCCTGTTCTTATTTGTATATTTAACCAAAGCAGAAGCAGTCTCTATTCCAGTTCCTTTTCTTTTTTTTTCTTTTTTTCTTTTATTTTTTCTTATGTGACAAGGGAGGAACTGAAAGAATCTATCCAGTCCCTTTTTAGAGAGAAATATTCATATAGTCAACAAGCATTTTATTAAGTTCCTACTTAGTACCAGAAGCACAAGGGCACGAGGTGGCACAGTGGCTAGAGTGCTGGGCCTGAAGTCAGGAAGACTCCTCTTCTGTGTGATGTGTTACCCTAGGCAAGTCACTTAACCCTGTTTGCCTCAATTTCCTCATCTGTAAGATAAGCTGGAAAAGGAATGGCAAACCACTCCAGTGTCCTTGCCAAGAAAATCCTGCATGGAAAGAGTTAGACACGACTGAAAAACAACAACAACATGCTGAGCATTAGGGATATCAAAACAAAACAAAACAAAAAGTCCCTGCCCTCAAGGAGCTTTACTAAGTCTTTTTTTTTTCTCTTTTTAAACCATGTTTTTCTCATCAGTTTCATTTATAAATGAAAGAAGTTGGGAGGAAGCTCTGATTTCATTAACATAGGGAACTCCTAGTAAGGAAACTCTACTAATGTAGGTTGGCAGCAGTTCTGCAACATACAGATTGGCCAGGGCAGTGAGAGGGAAGTGATTTGTCCAGGGTCACATAAGCCGGTATGAATCAGAGGTAGGCCTTGAACTCAGGGAATTCCTGACCCAGAGGCCTGCTCTCTCTCTTTCATACTGCATCGCCTCTATTACAAATGAGAAGGTTCTTAAATAATGAGTATAAGAAAATGTATTCTTTTTCTTTTCTTTTTTAGAGCTGTGAAAATTGTCAAATATGGATGAGGATAGTTCCAGTTCCAGTGATTCTGATGAAGAATCTAAAAAGAAAAAGTCAAAGCGCCGTAAACCGCCTGTCCCTTTTTTACAAGCTCAATCAGAGTTTATGGCTTCCATTGCACCTACAGTTAATATTCAGGATGAACGCTCCATTGACGTAACTACAACTCCTGCATTTAAGTGTCTCGATGAGGTATGATTATCTTTTTACTTTATTATAGAGTATTCAGTGTTGTTACTGACTTTAAAAGTTTTTGTTTGTTTTTTAAACCCAGGGATGGGGGATGACAGGTGGGAAATGATACTTCCAAATCTCGAATGGAGCTCTTGTATGTGGGATATTCCTTCCAGTGATGTAGATCACAACCCATTCATCCCCGACCAACATGAAGAACTTTTGTTTATGTCCTCATGTCAGTTTGCCACCAAGGAACCACATCTAATATCCTATGGGCTTTCCCTGAGACATTTTGACAATGCATGAACACCACTGGAGCACCAAGGTGTCCATTACCTTGGCCCTCGCTTTCTCCATGTGTCTGGCCCATATTCTTTTTTGATCATGTATTTCTTTGAAGACATCCTTTGTACCACTTCTGTGTAGTTCCTTGCTTATAATGTGTTATAGCTTGCATCTGCATTGCCTTTTGAGTTATCTGCAACTTTCATTTTAAACAGATTATGGTGTTCTATGACACAGCCATTGAATATCACTGGAAAAAAAGAACATTAGTATTTGATGGGAAAAAAAGATGGTCCTTTGTTTCAAGAAGAAGTTTAGGGTCATTGAAGTACTTTTTCAGCTTCCTAGAAGCAGTCCAGCCTATTCTCCTACTCTTAATTTTGGGTCCCATACAATACATACTCATATATACAAACATATTGACATATGTACTTGCATATATACACAATAAACATGTGCATGTATATACAAATATATGTATGTATATATGTTTGTATATACACACCCCAGTGAATCAGCTTTATAGATTGCCCAGTCAATTGCATAAAATGGTCTGGACAATAGGTATTTTTAATCCACTTAGTTTTTCCTATGTACAAAGTGTAGCCAAACTTTTGAGTAATTTTGACTCTCATGTGGAAGGTTCCGCAGTATTCTGGAACTCTGTGTAGTCAATACAATGTCATCCAAAACAGAAGCTTACATAGGATCTCACCATCTATATACCTTTTCAGCCCAGGTTCTACACTCAATCTCTTTCATGACATTGCTGACTTTTTTTTTTTTGCAAGAATGCCATCTATCTCCCTGTTTTAAGTTTTGTTTGATATTGATAGAGAATTATCAAGGTTGTCTCCATTGTTGTATTTTTTCAAGTACTTATCATTTTGACATGAATTGAAGATACTTTGCTGGGGTAGAAACTTTAAGGCAATGTTTTGATCTACTGAACCCAGATGTTTGTTTCCCTCAGTAGTCAACAAACACATCTCATATTCCTGGAATCTTTTGGCTACTTGCGCGATGATAATAGTTTTAGAATGCTGCTTCTGGAAGCTTTGCCTTTCCCCTTTGGATAACCCTTATCAAGGATGCCTTGATGTGTTATATATATGCAGGTCTCATAAAAATGCATGTATTTGGGAATATGGGTTGATAGTTTAGAAGCCTATTTAAAACTTCCTGTTTATTTCAGTTGAAGATATTAATCATATTTCTCTGGTTTAAAAGCCCTTTCCTGACATGTCTCCACCTCTCCTTAGAAAGTTAGATCAAGAACAAAATACTTTTCTTAAGGAAATGGATTAAGAGTACAAACTAAACTTTGAACAAAGACTATCTTTGATTTTATTAAGATCCTTGCCTAACCCTTTTGCCTGAAGTGAGTGGGCTAGGACCCATCCTTCATTCAGAAAGGATTGAGATTAATATCTCAATACTAATTATCTCTGAGAAGAGACACTTGTAATCCTTGAGAGTAGTGACCGAAGTGGTTATTTTTATGAAATATTAATCCCAAACTGTATTTTAACATATGACATTTTCATTGTTCAAGATTCCATTAAATGTTACCTTGAGTATCACCCTCGGATAGAAGGTCATGTCTGAAGGCATAGGGGTGGGGGAAGGAGGGAACTCTGCTAATGTGGACATCTCTCTAAGCTAGAAGTACTTGGATATCAGCATATAATATTAATTTTTAAATTGTTTCTAGCAAACTTATGCCTAAAATGAAGAGTAAAGTTTTAATATTTTTTTCTTTGACAATAGTAATTGATGTTTATTTGGTAATAATAACATATGGGATTTTTTTCTCAAATCTTTGGTATCATCTTCTACCTTCATATACCTTGAGAATCAATTCTTCAGTAACCTCAGAATTACATCCAGCTCAGAATTCTCTGTGTATTTTGTTTGGTCTGACTGCCTTTCCCATCTTTGTTTTTTTTCATTGACATTTCTATCTTGTCAAGAAGTACATCTGGCACTATGATTTTACAATCCAAATGTAGGCTTTCCATTATAGGCAATGATGAAAAGACGTTAGTATGAATGATTTACAGTTTAGTATAAAGAGTTTTGTAGTTCTTTGCCACTTTTTTCTGTAATCCTCCCAGTTTCATCCTTAAATGCCTTCAAGATGACTTTGCTTAGATGGTTTTTCCCCCAAGCATTCCTTTAACTTGACCTTCTTTCCAATGCTTCTCACTTTTTTTTAAATAAGGCAATACTGCTAATAATCTTTTACCATCCTTTTTTTGTGTTTTTACAAAATAGTTTTTATTATAAATTAGTGTTGTCCTTGGTTGCCATATCTTTCCATTTGATATATAAAACAAATTTTTCTTGACTGAGACAGGTCTTTAACTTGTTTGATGTCCTGATTATGGCAAGCAATTTGTACTGGTTATTATCTATATGGAATTGTTATAATCAATATTGATACCTTTTACTCTAACCTTTTCCCTCTTTTGGGGCCCCAGTCCTACTCTACATATAAGTTAGTTGATTAATTTACATACTCTATCTTTTTATCATTTTTTCTAGTCCTATATTCAATTTGATCTTTATTCTAATAAGTTGATGGCCAAAATATAAGACAGCTAATTCAAGAATGATACCCACATCAGTAATGAATTATTTCCTTATTTGTTATTTTCATTTTTTGTGATGTTATTTGATGTTTATCATGTCTAGTGTTTACCATTTCTTTTCTTTTAAAATAGGTTATTTGTTATATTAGGCATGAAAATTCTGTATAATAATAGCTAATATTCTTACTTCCTTTTAAGTTTTACTTAACCTGTGAGGTCATAGTTTTCTTGTGAAAATGAGCAAGTCCTTCACTTTGGGGGGGTCACCAAATATCAAAATATGTATTGATTTAATTTAGAAGGTCTTATCAAGTTCTTCATAGAAATTTACTACCTCTTCATCCTTGGCAACAGATTTTATAAAGCATGCAAGTTGCAGTTTTTTCTCCATGATGGTCTTTTTGCAAATACAGAAATACTGTATGTAATGGTAATTAATTTGTTTGATCAGATGTTAAGTAGATCCTAGTAACCTAGTGTTAAGTATAGAACTCTGTCCATTGGTGAAAAGGTGTGAATTCCCAGAACTCTGTCCATTGGTGAAAAGGTGTGAATTCCCCTGTGACTTGGAAGAATGCTATTGGCTGAGACACTCCCCTGAACCATGTTGACTTGGGAGA
>JAQQSW010019403.1:0-11053 GCA_028646575.1 Pseudocheirus occidentalis
ATTACACAGGTACAGACTGTATTGAATTGCTGCTCTTCCCAGTGGGAGTGGGTGACAGGGGAGGAATTGCAGGAATCTAGTATTTAAAGCTGTACAATCAAAGGAAATTGGGAAATAATACATTCAGGGATGGGGCAGGGAGCCCCTCCCTGCCTTGCTAGAAACCTAGAGGGGTGTTGGAGGAGGGCATAAAAGGGAACAGATCATGGGAGGGGCCTTACAGTGCGATCAATGTTCTGGGCTGGGGCGTAGGGGCAAAAAGGGGAGAAAATCTGTAACTCAAATCCTTGTGGAAATGAATGATGTAACCAAGAAAATAAATTGAAATTAAAAAAAAAACCAAGAGTCACCTACCTAGCAAAATTGAATATGATGTTCCAGTGGAAAATATGGTCATTCAGTGAGGTGGACATATTTCAAACATTTTTCCTGAAAAAAAAATACAGAACTGAAGAGAAAATTTGATACTCAGCTACAAGAAGCATGAGAAGGTAAACATGGAAAAGAAATCATAAGGAACTTATCAAATTTGACCTATTTAAATGCCAACCTGAAAAAATGATAATTGTAACTTATGAAACTTTTCTCAGTATGACAATAGGTGAAGTGAATACAAAAATACATGTGTGTGTATGTATGTGTGTATATATATACACATACATATATATACACACCCACACCCACACACATACACACACATATGTGTGTATACACACATACATACACATGCATACATATGTCTTTATATGGTGGTTTATATATGTGTATGAACACATATCTGAGGATGTATATGTGTGTGTATATACATGTATGTATGTATGTATGTATATTATATGTGTGTGTGCGTATATATATGCATACATATGCAATTACATAGAAGACACAGGAATAATTGAATAGGAAGGGACAATATAAGGTGAAATTTTGAGGTGGGAGAGGATTAGAATGAGAGGAGACAAGGAGAGACAGAATGGGATTGATCATCTCATATTGAAGAAACAAGTGATAATTGTTACAATGGAGGGGAATAACAGGAAGGCAAAAGGGAAAGGGTCAACCCAGCTCTCATTGAATTTGGCTTAGGGAAGTAATGTCATAAATTCTAAACTGGATGTCTTGTCACACAGGAAAGTAGGGGAATGGGAATGAGAGGTGGGATGATGGAGGAGAAGGCAGGGTGTGGGGGAGGGTTCCTGGAAGTACATACTTTTGTAAATGGGCAGGAACAGGTATAGGGTAGAGAACTGAACAAGAGTTAGGGGGCAGGATGGGAAGGAGGGACTTATAATTAGTCTCTCACAATATGCCCACTGTGGAGATGTTCTTCATAATTACACATGTACATCCTATATTTAATTGCTTGTCCTTACAGTGGGGGTGGGTGACAAGGGAGGAAGTGAAAGAAACTAGAATTTAAAATGCTATAATCAAATGTTAAACCTATGTGTGTATATAATAATAATAATAATAATAATAATAATTATTATTATTATTATTATTATTATTATTATTATTATTGTTAACTACATCCAACTGTTAATTAAGATATATAAGTACTGTGGTGGGGAATTCCTTCCTGCCCTACTGGAAAGTCAGAGGGATAAGGGGGAGGACATAGGAGAGAGCATATTGGGGGAGGGGTTATACAGTGGGATTGCTCTTTTGAGGTGTTGGATAGGGATAAGATGGGGAGAAAATTTGTAACTCAAAATCTCCTGGAAATGAATGATGTTAACAAAAAATAAATTAATTTATTTTTTAAAAAATAATAGTAACAAATAAAAATTCCAAAAAATTCCTGTATTGTCACAGTTGAGCATTATCAGCTTCATATTATCTTATTGTAACTACCTGTTTGCTATACAGAATGCATAAACAAAGATTGTACCAAGTCAGTCAATTCAGTAATAGACAATGAAAATTTCAACCTTTCCCCAAAACACTAGGTTTTCTAAATGACCTTTGGAAAATGGTTTCAAATAAATTATTTTAAATTATACCTCTCATAGGCATTCCCCAGTGGAAATGGTTCCACCATTCATCTCTGGATTAGCTCAACCAGCATGTTGATGGATGATTCAGCTTACATTAGCAGGCAGAGGGCACCTTACTAAATTTCTGAGTCAAGCAGAGGACACCAAAGTCCCCAGTGTTTTATTTTGTTTTTCCCTCTATGAATTCATTTTATTCTTGGTTTGTTTCCAAATTATTTCTGTGGAATACTAATGCACTTTTGTATATACTAATTTTGCAATTCATGCTGTATATACACAGAAATTCTTCACTGATACTAATATCAAATTAACTGTTCATCACCTCTGCATGAATAGGATCTTTTCCCCCATCAAGAGCATTTCATCTATTATAGCACTGATAATATAATCCCTCCCCAAATAATGAAATAATCCCAGTAAGAATAACACCAAAAATCAATTTCTATGTCATTATAATTTTCATACGACTAAATGAATATTTAATCAAATTGTGTCAAACCAAAGTTCAAAATAAATAAATAGTTTAGAAAACTTGAAGGTATTTGCTAAGTGTTTCTCTCCTTTGAAAGTAGCATGCAGACATCCCTTTGCCTTATAATTAAGGGGAATCTATCACAAAGACAAACATATCCTGATTCACAAGTTTACTAAATTCATGAAGCCCCGTACTAATTAATTTTCAAGTGAGAATTCATTTTACTCTGCTGGTCAGATGTGTTAGGGTAAATTGGTTGTATGTTACAGTAATAATCACAGAAAAATCAATCTCCTAATTAGGGAGTTAAGAGAACCAATAAAGGTACAATTTGGATAAATAATCATGCCTCCTTTTCCTATTTCTTTTTTCAGTCCAACTTTCTAGTATTTAATAAAGGTTATTCTTCTTGATTACATAGAAATGCCAACATTACTCATTTTCTTGCATTTACCACTCTCCAAACGTTCCACACACATAGAAAGGTAAGAAAGCATTCATGGTTTCTTAGTCTACAACTTTATCACCATGGTAGTATTGTTAAAAGATATAAACAATATATGGTAGGAAGCAGCCTGTCCAGTTATTTTTGCCATTATTGGCAAAAACTAACTTTGGAATCAAATTATTTTCTGGATAGCTAAATTTCGGAGGTAAGAAAACTTATTTAGAATGAACTACTACTACTACTACTACTACTACTACTACTACTACTACTACTCCTATTACCACTACTACTACTTCTACTCCTACTCCTAATCCTACTTTTCCTACTGCTACTACTACTACTACTTCTCTCTCCTTGATTTAAAAGTATGTCCATGTTGTAATATAAACTGCATTAAATAAAGAGCTTGCTTTTATTAATTTGGAAAGACTCTTTAAATTTTAAAATAACTTCTATTGCCTCACAGGGTTTGGAATATTAGACATAATTATATGTTATTATTTGTTTTTTTGGAGGAGCTGAATATCAGTATCTGCTCCTAACAATAAACAACATCACTAGGAGCATGGCATCTCACTTAAGTAGAAGTAGTACATGGACATTCAATTCCCATATCTTCTGGAGTTTTTCTCTTGACTGTCCTTTCTTTCCTTACATTTAAGAAGCATTAAAGATTCCTCTCAATCTTGGTTATTTCCTCTTCTGTAGGATGGTGTAACAATAATTCAATATTCACAACACCTGCAGTGGTTATGAATATGATATAGTTGTGAATCACAAAATGTAGCAAACTCTTCACATGGAGGGCAGAACCAAAGTATTTATTCAAATACCAGAAATCCAAGTCCCAGAACCAGAAAGCCAAAGGTATAACAGTAGTCAAAAAGTTGATACACATGGCTAATGCAGCAAGCACCCACATTCCCAAGCCTTCAAAATAGAACAGGCTCTTTCCATCAGGAATCCCATCTCACTCAAGATAGCTTCTCAGCCTGGTTCTTGGAAGTTCTTGGCAAAATTTACAGAAGAAAGATCTCAGCAAAAAGTTGCAGCCTCCAGGTGGTCACTGAGAGAAAATCTGACTGTCCTTCTGGTTCTGTTCCTTATATACAGGATAGCTCCTCCCCATTCTGACCCTTCCCATTGAGGGGTTAACTCCTCCCAAGGTGTTGACTACTTCTGTGTTAATTAAAATGCTTAAACAAGGTGCTAACTTGAAACAATGTGCTAAGTGCTGCTTACTTGCCAATTCAAAGGGGGCATGGAAGATCTCCAGATTCCATTAGCATTAAATTCAATGTAACTCCACGCACAAGCAGATTCCCAAAAGAATGCTACTGTAAACAGTTTTTAAGGTTCAGATTACACAGTATAGTTAACACTCCATTTATTCTATTACAAATCAAGGTAAACATTCACAACAAATAACAATATGGTGTTCATAACAGCATAAAATTAGAATGGCCACACAGTTTTCACTGCAGAGGCCACAATATTTAGAACAAAGAACAAAAGAATAATCATCTTGTTTCCCTAAGGGGGAAACAAATCCTCCCTAGTTGATCATTCTGTCAATTCACAATCAAATAATGAATACTTAATCATTCAGTCAACTCACAATACAATATTCAATCTGCCACTCATGTGGAAATCATAGATCAACTCAATCAGTCACTTATCTATCAGTCAGTCACCAAATACAATCATTAGGAAACCTCACAAACCCTCTACCCCTTCAGTGTCCAGCAAACCTCAATTTCATTCAAGGGGAGACCTTTTCTTCATCTTGACTAAGGGTGCTTTTTGGTCTCTCTGATTCCCTGGATTCCCTTCCATGGTCCCAGATCCTACCTGAATCCACACAACAGTCACCTTGATTCAGAGGCAGAGAGCTGCCAGGTCCTCATCCACTCCTCAGAGGTAGACAGCTCCTAGGTCCTTGTCCAGTCATCTGGGCAGTACCTGGCACACACCAAAGTTCACAGGGTCTAGCACATCTCAAACCCTTCACCTCTTCTGTTGCTGGGAATTCAAGGATCCACCAAGCGACATACCAACAAAGGCTTATCTCAGTCATGCTTCTTCAGTCCTCCAGCAGTTCAGCTGGACCTAGGATCCAGAAGGAATCTCATCCTTTCAGGCAGCCTACAAGACAGCCCTTCCAGGCAGCCATCTCAGCCTTCCAGGTGGCCTTCACCAGATTCTGGTCTCAGGAAAACTCAAACTCAGTTCTCAGTCCAGCAGGCCCAGCTCCTAGATGCTACAACAATCCTGCTTCTTCTACCAAGTGCCACCAGGAGGAAGATTTCTGATTATGTCTCTCTGTCTCTAGAACTCTTCTCATATACACACACTGGCCTCCAGTCTCAGCCAAGCTCCTCCTGCCATGTCAGCAACAGGAGAAGAGTTCACACCTTCTGTACTTAGCCCTAAGTTACTAAGGGCTCAGTATCTGCTAAATTGATTACTGTTACAGATGGATAAGTAATGAAAAGGGAAATATCTTAACATCATGGTGGACATAAGACAATAGAAGGCTCCTCTTTGGTAAGCAGATGACTAACTAGAAGTTAACTGCTGCTACCGCTATGGTGTTTGTCTTTTCATTGCTTTATTCTGCTCCATTTCTTTTTTTTCAAATTGTTTTTTTCTTGGCAGTCTATAATATTTTCTCATTGGTCTGGTGATTCCAGAAACTGGCTATAAAATTTCTACAAGTTTCCTTTTGGGGATCTTTTTCAAGAGGTGATTTGTGAATTCTTTCAAGTTCTATTTTGCCCTCTCATTCTAAAACATCAATACAATTTTCCTTGAGAATATCTTGAAGGACGCTTTCTGAGTTCTTTTTATGGTCATGGCTTTCAGGTAGCCCAGTAATTTTCAGATTGTCTCTCTTGGATCTATTTTCCAGGTCAGTGTTTTTTAAAGGAGATATTTCACATTGCTTTCTATTTTTTTTTCATTTGTTTGTAACTGTTTAATAGTATCTTGGATTTTCATAAAGTCATTAGCTTCCACTTGCTCCACTCTAATTCTGAAGGAATTATTCTCTTCAGAATGCTTCTGAGAATTTTTTTCCATCTGGCAAATTCAACTTTTTATGGCATTCTTCCCCTCATTGGCTTTTGCCATTTGAGTTAATTTGTTCTTTAAGATGTTGTGTTCTGTAGTGAGGTTGACTCTTTGTCATGATCTTCTCGCATCATTCTCATTTCTCTTCCCAATTTTTCCTCCACTTCTCTTATTTGGTTTTCAAAGTCCATTTTAAGTTGATCTATGGCTTGTAGGAAATCTTCATGTTTCTTGGAAGCATTTGGAGTGGGAGTTCTGACTGTGTTGTCTTCCTCCCATTCCACACTTTGATTCTTTTTGTCCACAAAAAAAGGATTCTAGAGTTTGTTTGCTGTTCTTACTTTGTTTCCTTTTCTTCATGTTGGCCAGTCAATTAGTTGGTTGATTTTTTATCTCTGTGGAGCTCTGCTCCCCGGGTGGGGGGGGGGGGAAGCTCTGTCACAAACCACTGGGGTTTTCACAGCTGCTGGAGATATTAGGGGGGTGGTGCAGCCTCTACTATCTTTGGCTCACTGAAAGCTCACCCCAGGACCTCCACCTGAGACCACAATCTGGATCCAGGCTGCTCAACATAAGAGTCCTTGGCCCTGATCTATTGCCTTGGACCCCCTACAAACTTCAGGCCAGGACCTCTGAAGTAGCCCAGTGGAGACAGTTGCCACTTGCAGCCATTCCTGCTGCTTCTCTCTGCTTCCTTGCCCTGGGGGCTTGAATTCCACTGACCTGTCACTTAGCCTTATTTCTTCTGGCTTGATAAATGTGCATACTGCCCCAGGTGCCTCAGATCTGCTCTCCTGTATACTCCAGCTGCTGCTCCTCCTGACCACCCTGGGGCCAGGCCACAGTTTCTGGCTGTGCTGGCCATGGCTCCCAGTCTGCCGTGATAAGCCCCACCTGCTAAGCTGTCTTCAGCAAGAGATGTGTTTTTTGTATTTTTGTGAGTTTTGACGGCCTAAAACTTGTTTAGAGTTGGATTTCATGGGTATTTAAGGTAGGTGTGTGGGAGCCGAAAATCTTTGCTGCTTCTATGCTGCCACTTTGTCTCTGCCCCCTCCATTTCTCTGCTACAAGTTGAAAAATGGCCTCTTATGTCAATTAGTCAGTCTATAAACAGTTATTGAACATAAAAAAAATTATAGAAGGCAATGTACTCTGTATCCCACTGTTTACCAAGAGTATGGCTCTCTGGGAATAAAAATGAAAAAGAAAGATTGCGCCATCCACAAGGGGTTTGAAATCTAATGGCAAAGGATAATACACATATACATACACAAAAAGAGAGGAAAGGATGAAGTAGGTATCCAGCATGGGACCTAATTAGAAATGTTTAAAGAAGTCCTAAATCAGGACAAGTGATGGGAATTGGGGAGAAAACTTGGTAAATGGAGATCTGGGAGTTCATGACTCCGATCTCCAAGTCAGAGTCCAGATGGACAGGGACTACTAATGAGTTGTAAATGCCAAGTCTAATTAAATCTCACAGGATAATGAGGTTTCTGAGGCAAGAAGGCATGATGCAAAAGTTCAAAGTCCAAAAACCATGAAGTTGGTGGAAATGTGGAATGATAGGATTAAGTATTTTGAGGAAAGATAATCAAGAGCTATCCTCATTTATATTTTTATCACATATTTGTAGGAGAAATGTTGATAAATATATTTTCATTTTATAGGAGATTTTGAGAGTTTGTTATATTTATATCTAGCTAGAAATTTTCCTTTTAGGTTCTGGTGCTTCATAGGTATTAGCTCCTACTGAATAAGAATTTCCTCCTATAGTTCCTATTAAAGCTCTTTTTTAAAAAAAACACATTTAATTTTATGATATTTGAGTTCCAAATAATCATTAAATTGGTCAGTGACTAGATGATGCTAAACATATTGGTCTTAAAAGTATGTGGGGTTTACCAGCTATATATCAACTTTACTAAGTAAAATGTCCCTGATGCATTTTTGCACATTCTTTTGGACAACACATACACATACCATAGCAGAATCTTAGCACCATTGAAATAAAACTCACCACAAAATTTGTAGGGGTCCCATAAATCCATTTTCCTATGATAACTTTTCTTTTTTCCAAAGCAATAATGTGATTGTGTATTGTATGTATGTGTATGTATATAAATATACAAATATATGTATACATGTATGTATGAGTGAATGTGTCTATTCATGTTTATATCTACTTATATCTACATTTATCTATCTATAGATTAAGAGTAAATATTAGGTTTCTGGAATTTCTCTAAAATTATATGGTTATCCTCCTGTAGGTTGCCATTGTGTCTTTGCAGTCCATGACAAAGTTGTTCAGACTTCATGTACAAATGAAACACCCCTCCCACATTCCAATTGCCTTTCTTTATCAGTCAGTCTGCCAATTTCATTTGACACATGTACATACCATTTGTTCATTCACCTATATCAGCTTATGATTTTATTAGGGAAGTGAGGTGGCACAGTGGATAGAGTACTTTGCTTAGAATCAGAAAGACTCATCCTTATGAATTCAAATCTGGGCTCAGGCAGTTACTAGCTGTGTGACCCTGGGCAAGTCACTTCATCCTGTTGGCCTCAGTAAATGATCTATAAAATGAGCTGGCAAAGGACATGACAAAGTGCTCCGGTGTCATTGACAAGAAAACCCCAAATAGGAACACAAAGAGTCATACATTACTGAAATAATTCAATAAAAACAATGACTTGGTTGTCCCATATCCCAAACTAGACCCTGGAAAGGAGATTGTTTTTCTCCTCCAGATATAGAACTCCACTGCACATTCCACAAGACCAGAACAAGAAGAGACTATGCTTTTAAAGATCATCCAGCCAGCAATGCTCCTTCACTAAAATACTTGAAAAGACACTAAGTTTTCCCAACTGCTAGTCCTAGGGAAATCATTTTATAATCCATGTCAGGAAATATGAGCCTAAGGAGCTGTATCAGACTTCCAACTATGACTACACACACACACACACACATACACACACACAAATACAGAATTATTTTAAATGATTCATAAACTCTAAAGAAGTACACGAAATGTTAGCTACATTTAGGCATTATGATTAACCCCAAACTCCCTTCCATTATGACATAGAATAATTTAGACAGAGATTAAATTTCAATGCTTGTCTAAACATACCCAAGAGAATATCAAGGAACCACATAATTAAGCCAAATAAATGTTGCCAATAGCTTCAAAGAAACTCTCATACTATCTTATCCATCTCTTACCTATATCACATTCCACATTATATCACATGGCCTTCCTATTCCAATTCACATATCCAACAGAAAATGTGAGACCCTACATAAAAGTTTTTCCGCTTTAGGGAATATTAAAAGAATGTACAGGTGCAATTGAGCTGTTTCTGGAATGTTTTTTCTTAACACTTTATTCTTACCTTCTTCTAAGCTATCTTTCATCATATATCCTTATTATCAGAGGCCAAAACAAATGGAATCCATTTCTTATTTCCTGCTTGAGTTCTTATCTTGGAAAATACATATGGATACATAACCCATTCACTTCACTCTTTAGCCTTCAACACCTCTTGCAAAATATAAAGTCTGAAGAAATTAAATTTCATTCAGGGCTATTTGAATATATGCATACATATGCATGTATACATATATATTCATGTATGCATGTATATATACACATATGTGTGCACATGTATGCATGCATACTTGCATACATACATATATGCACTCATCTTTTCAAAACAGAGAGTTTGGGTAAACTGCTGGTCAAGGATGGACTCCTGCCCCTTTAAAATATACATTTCTTTTAATGAAGTTTGTTAGACAGCACTCCATTTCTACAATAATATCTTTCTGGTGAACTATAGTATTCTCCACAGTCCACCAAGAACTCTAGTGTTTGATACTGAATGAATGGAAAAGATACTTACTAAATTATTACTATGTGTCAAGAACTATATAAACAACAAAATGAAAAATCTCTGCTTTCAAGGAGTTTATATTCTAATAGGCATCAGTAACAAGGGAGTTGTCACTAAAGATGGATGTTTTGCTTTCAGTATTCAATACAAGAGAGTAATTTGACGCCTCATTTCAAATAGAAATGGCAACATTCACTTGAATATGATGTCAGAAGCAGAAAGATGCAGAAGGAAAAAATCAGAGAATTCTCTTTAAGCACCAGGTTCACTGGAAAGATTGCTGGTAGCTGTATGAAATGTGACTCCCAGCTTATACGGTAGACCAGTGAGTTACTAACCAGAAGGTCACAGAATTCTGGAGGGAAAAAGGATTAAAAGTTGCACAAGGCATCATCTCTGCTCCCCCTGGCAAAGTGATTGACAGGAAATAAATTTCTCTTGGAATAATAATGTTTTTAATAGACCAATGTCCCAGTAGGGTTTGACTATTCTGGTTTCAATCCTCGCCAACTCCTCTCTGCTGCTGGATAGAAACAATCATCAACAAATACATAGATTTTCCCACTATACTAAGTCTACAATGGCATCTTGCTGGTAGTAGATAACTGAAAATAATGACTCATTTACTGTACTGTATTATTGTAAAGCCAATCAGCAGTAGACTCCTCCTGAGAGAATGCTAAGGTGAACAGCTTTTAAGATTCGGATTACACAGTATTAGTGATCACTCTGTTTATTCCATTACAAAATCCAGATTCAGTACAATATTCACAGTATCAGCAATTCACCATATTATATACAATATTTAGAACAAGGAAAGTACAGAAAGTAACAAGGAACAAGAGAAGAATCACTTGGTTTCCCTAAGGGGGGAACCAGCTTCACATTTTTAGATTCAATCAATCCAGCTAAAGATTCAATCAATCAATTCACCTGGTTTCCCTAAGAGGGGAACCAGCTTAACTTCAAATTTAAAGACTCAATCAATCAATGGACAAAAGGAATGACCTAGTTTCCCTAAGAGGGAGTTGATTCAATCAACAATTCACAATATACTGGTCTTCCACTCATGGCGCAACAATTAACTTTAGTTTCGAAATAAAGTTCTTAGACAACCACACAATCCTTCTACCCCTTGATTTCCAACAAACCTCA
>JAQQSW010019404.1:0-11052 GCA_028646575.1 Pseudocheirus occidentalis
ATTTTCTTCAGTCAGGTTGTTGACTCTTTTTTCATGATTTTCTTGCATCATTCTCATTTCTCTTCCCAATTTCTCCTCCACTTCTCTTATTTGGTTTTCAAAATCCTTCTTAAGCTGATCTATAGCTTGTAGACAGTCTTCATATTTCTCGGAAGCTTTTGGTATGGCAGTTCTGTCTGTGTTGTCTTCTTCCCATTCCATTCTTTGATCGTTTTTGTCCACATAAAAGGATTCTAGAGTTCTATTGCTGTTCTTACTTTGCTTCCTTTGCCTGCTCATGTTGCCAGTGAATTACTTGTCTTTTTAGCTCTGTGGAACTCTGCTTCCAGAGGGGAAATCTCTGTCCCAAATCGCTGGGGTTTTTGCAACTGCCAGAGCTACTGGGAGGCTGCTGAGCCCCCACCAGCTTTGGATCACAGGAAACACACTCATTGAAAACAGGACCACCACCCAAAATCATGATCTGGATCTAAGCCACTCAACACAACAGCACTTAGCCTCTGAATGATTGCTTAGACCCCCTTCAGTCTACAGGCCGGGAGCTCTGAAGCAGCCACATGAAGGTGGCTATGCTTCTGCTACTTCCTTGCCCTGGAGTCAGTTTGGCTGGACCGATTTTTCTCACCCAAATTTAGCTGAGTTCCACTGACATTTCACTTTGTCCTTGTTTTTTATGGCTTGATAATTCTAGAAACTTCCACAGCTGCCACTGATCCACTCTCCTGAAAACTCCAGCTGTTGCTCATCTGGGCTGCCCCACGGTCAGGCTGCAGTTTCAGGCTGGGCTGGTTTTGGCCCGCAGTGAACTGTGACGAGCCCTTCTTGCCAAGCTGCCTTCAGCGGGACATGTGTTTTTCTGTGTTTTTGTGTGAGTTTTGGAGCCCTAAAATTTGTTTAGAGTCATATTTTATGGGTATTTGAGGTAGCTATGTGGAAGCTGCAGAACCTTGTTCCTTCTATGCCACCATCTTGGCTCGGCCCCCCAGGACATTATAAACTTAAATATTAAACTTAAATATAAAATAAGAACAGAAAAACATGTCATATGCAAGGAACATAGGAGAGGATTCAGAATATATAGCAATAACTTATCATTTCAAGAAAGCCTATGTATTAAATATGTGTGTTAAGTTAAAAGCTGTCCATCTTTTCTTCCTTGTAGGTTTTCTTTTATTCTCTGCTATTACCTTTTTACTTTGTTCTTTTTTGCCCTTCCTTCCCCCTACCCACCACCCCAAGGCTACAATTGAGCATGGGCATGTTCATATATATTGGCATTAATATGGCTATATACTACATATAGGCATATTAATATAGGCATTATAATATGTCTATATAATACATACATACCTACATACACTTTCCCTAAGAGATTCTACTTCTCATCCTGTTTTTATGCTTGTGCATATCTCTTTTTCCCTGTCTCTCCTAACTCCTCCACTTTACTGCTACCTGCTACCTTGTCCTCCTATTACTTAACCTACCTCCCCCAAAGATCCCTCCCTTATCCTCCCATTCCCTCAAATCTAAATTCCTCTTTGTATATCTCTCTGATCCCTTCCCTCTAAAGCTCCTTCCCCATCTTCCCATTCCCCTAAATTTAAATGCCTGGTCTCAAAAGGTTACAATATAGCATGCAAGATAAATACACAAATAACTTACTTTATAATACATCTTACAAAAAGAAGAAAGCCAAGTAAATGTTCAAGGATGGAGTGTACGAAGGATTAGGAGAATTCACAATCCTTCAGAGGAAGCGGTCGTTTTTGGGTTAAGGAGGACTCAGGAGGATTTTAAAAGGTGACATGAGTTGGATCTTGATGAATGGTTACTTTTTCACAAGCCAACAGAATTAGAGAAATGAAGAATAATAAAATGTCTTCTAATCCAAGCTACTCCTAAAGAGAATCAATCTGATGTGGAACAGTGAACTTTTTCTTGAAGACTCCCATGTGACAGGACTCTTACTGAACCATTCCAGCCACTCTCCAATTTGAAATCTCAAATTGTTAGAATGTTTTTATAGTTGAGCTAAAATCAATCTCCCATTCAGTTTCACCCATTGCTTCTGGATGCTCTGAGAAGAAAAAAAAATCTAATTCCTCTTCCGTTTGACAATTCTTCAAATATTTAAGGACAGTTACCATTACATTTCCCCAACCACACACACCATCTCTTCTCCAAGATAAATATTCTCATTTCTTCCAACCAGTCCTTGTCTGACATGACTTTGCTACCTCACCTTCTTAGCACTCCTCAATCCTCTGAGCACACCCCAGGTTGACCCCAGAACCAGACCCCTTACTCTAGATATGGTCTGAACACATGAGCACTGTAGGAAACTCTAGCTTTTTCTTTGTTGTGGTGGGGTTGTTTGGAGAAGGGACAGCAAGGCAATCGGGATCAAGTGACTTGCTCAAAGTCACACAGCTAGTAAATGTGTCAAGTGTCTGAGGCTGGATTTGAACTCAGGTACTCCTGCCTATAGGGCCAGTGCTCTATTCTCTGCATCACCTAGTTTTTTCTACCCACTAGGGTCAGTGAAATCAAAGTTGTCACATCAGTATGATCACAGTGGGTGATCACTGGTGATCACAGGGAGCTTGCAGTCCACTAAAATCTTGGCCTCTTTTTCCAATGACGGCTTCCCAGCAACGTCTCCTTTATTTTACATCTTTTCCAGTTGATTTTTAAAACCCAGGTGGACAACAGTATGCTTATCCCTAGTTTCTTTTTACTTTCTTCAGCTCACCATTATAACATATGAATTGGGGGGTGGGACACCAGCTATATCATTTTGTATATTAGCTACCCCTCTATCACTCCCAGATTTGTGTCATCTACAATTTTGATAAGCATATCATATGCCTGATAATTTAATAACTAGAGGCAGCTGTCAGCACAATGGGTAGAACTCTAGGCCTGGAGTTAGAAAGACCTAAATCAAAATCTGACCTTAGATACCTACTAAGTGTATGACCCTGGGCAAGTCATCAAAACTCTCTTTGCCTCAGTTTCCTCAACTGTAAAAATGCAGATGATAAAAGCAACTGCCTCACAGGGCAATACTTGTGATACTTGTAAAAAGCACACAGTACAGTACATGATACATAACAGGTGCTATAGAAATGCTTATTTCCTGCCCCCTATCTCCTCATATATATGTTGTCGATAAGATTGTTGAATAGAATTGGGTACCCATCCTGGCTCTGTTCTGGGGCACTAACCACACTGGCATGGCTATGATGGCTGCTAGCACAGGTTCTTAGATATGCATTACTAGAAAAGACAGGTGTTTAAGGGGTCAGGGGTCAATAATCTTTTAAAGTTACATTCACTAGTTCAGGGGCAAAGTCAGCACCCTGAACTTCAGAGAAAATACAGACAAATAAAGGCCAACAGACAGGGCTCTGACTGCCTGAATCAAAGCAATATCGCTATACACTTTAAATACATATCTGGATGGAGAGAGCCTTTAGCTATAACCTGAGGAATTGGGGAAGCTCAGAACATATGATCACTCAGAATATCAATCAGAGAATCCTAAGATCCTTCTCATAAGGGAGGCCCCAATGCAAAATACCAATTCAGTGCAAATATACTTGTCTGAGTCAGAAGGCATCACAACTCTCCTGACTCAGTGCCTAATTAGAAATTAGCAAAAGGTGTGAGAGCCTTCCTACACGCAAGCCCTCCCCCAAACAAGCTTCTCTTAATGGGCTCCAGGTGAGGCCTATTAATGGGCTGGGAAGATCTTAAAGCTCATTAACATTACATCTCATTAACCAGCACTCTTTAAGTGTCCGGTTTCAAACCATTCTAACCATACCATCTTCTGGTCTACTTCTCTTCAAATTGTCCACAAGAATATCATCAGATACTTTGCCAAATGACTTCCTGAAATCTGGATATACCATATCAATAGTATTCTCTTTAGTGACCAATCTAGCAACCCTGTCAAATTGTATTAATCAAGTGTAGCTTGTTGTTAATGAACCCATGCTGGCTCATAGCGATCCATTTTTCTCATTTCTAAGTGCTCATAAACTATTTTTAAAAAAATAATCAACTCCAGAATTTTACCAAGAATTGCAGTCAAGCTCATTGTCCTAAAGTTCCAAATATTAATATATTGTGCTTTTGAAAACTTGGAATGAGGTTTGCCTTTGTCCAGACCTGAAGCACCTTTTTTTCCTTAAGCAATACTGGAATTGCTTATCCACTGTGGCGATGTCCTGCGTAATTACACATGTACAGCCTGTATTGAATTGCTTGTCCTTCCAGTGGGGGTGGGTGACAAGGGAGGAACCAAAAGAATCTAGAATTTAAAGCTCTGCAATAAAATGTTAAAAAAAACCTATATATATATATTATTATTATTAACTACATGCAACTGGGAATTAAGACATAAAGAGACTGGGGTAGGGAAACCCTCCATGGCCTACCAGAAAGTTAGAGAGGCATTGGAGGAGGACATAAAAGAGGACATAAAAGATCAGGGGAGGGGCTTTACAGTGGGATCACTATTTTGGGGTTGGGGGCAGGGGAAAGAAGGGAAGAAAATTTGTAACTCGAAATCTTGTGGAAATGAATGATGTAAACAAGAAAATAAAATTTTAAAAAAGGAAAAAAAGAAGCTAAGTGATTGTTAATGGTCACATAGATAATAAATATCAGAAGTGGGATTGAATCCAAAAAAAAAATTATGTCAGAAGACTTGAGCTGAGGTAGCGCAGCTAAAAGCTCTTACTGTGTCCTCATTTACCTTGGCTTGAAATATCCTTTCAGCTTCCTGTGGAACTAAGAGGTTATGAGTAACTGAAAGATGCTTGGGATGTAGAACCTATGACCAGCTTGGATAGAAATCTCCATTTTGATGCTTACTGCTTGCGTGACCTGGGGCAAGTTGTCTTTACTCCTGGAGCCAGAGTCTCATAGTATTTTATAGTAAAAGTTGAGAGTGATGGGATAGATCATCTGTATGAACCATTTCATATTAGAGGTAAAGAAACTGAGTCCTAAAGAATGTAAGTGACTTGAACGTTTTACTGGAGAATCAAGAGCTGTGACATGTCCACAGGTAAATGATTGGGGCTATAACTTTGAGAAAACATTTGAGGAGAGGTAGAACCATTCTCAAATAGAGAGATCTAGAAGGGTTACAGGGTGGGCCCTAATCTGAACTTTGGAGGGAGAGAATTCTGAAAAGCAGGAATGAGAAGTAAATGTACTCCAGGCCTAGGAGACTGTCGTGGATGTAGCTAACTATTTGAGTGATATCTGTGAAGGTATTGGAGAGATCAAGAGGCTTCTTGGTCTATTGGAAAAAGTGCTGGCCCACTCACAAGTCAGGAGACATGCCTTCAAATCCTGGCCCCTGCCTTGAAGTCTAGCTAGCACCCTCCACAGAAGACCAAGAAACCTCAATCTCTACAAATATCACCTTCACAAATATCACCCAAATAGTCAGGCTTATTAGCAGAAGGTTTTTCTTTTTGAAACTATTAAACATCCTATCTGTAGAGACATACTAACCCACCCCACTCTCTCCATTATCTATTTAATGAAAATATTAAGAAGTATAAGGAGCACTGGCCCTGGAATCAGGAGTACCTGAGTTCAAATCCGGCCTCAGAAACTTAACACAAAAAACTAGCCATGTGACCTTGGGCAAGTCACTTAACCCCAACTGCCCTCCAAAAAGCAAAAAAAAAATAGTAAAAAAAAAAAGAAGTATAAGGGAGGCTAGGTGGCACAGTGAATAGAGTACCAGTCCTAGAATCAGGAGAATCTGAGTTCAAATCCAGCCTCAGACACTTAACACTTACTAGCCGTGTGACCTTGGGCAAGTCACTTAACCCCAATTGCTCTTCCTTCTTCCCTCCAATAAAGCAAAAAAAGAAAAAGAAAAAAAAGAAGTATTTTATCATTCTGTGTTCCTTTAAGACTAGTCTGAATGAAGTTAACCTTGTCAGCACTTAATTAAATTCCAAGGATTTAGTGTCCTGCTCTGAAATCCTTTTGCAACATTTGTTTTTTTATTCGATAATACTGTTTATTTTCCAATGACTTAAGAATGATACAAAGCATCAGAGACATACCCATACGGCTTGTTATTTTTAAGCAACTTTCATGTGTTCCCAGCACAAGAAGGTTTCAGAATTCATATTCCAGCAAAAACATATTGCCCCCAAAAGATCCAAAGAAAACAAACCAACCCCCCCCAAAGCTTTAAATTATGGCAATCACTTTGATATTTTTAATACTTATAAGCAAAGATCTGACAATAGCTACAATGCAAACTTTATTTAAAAATATTTTGAGTTCTTCTATGGCTATATCCCAAACAGATTATACAAGGGAGAGGAGGACCCTTATGTACAAAAATATTTATAGCACACAGTGAATAGAGCACCGGCCCTGGAGTCAGGAGGATCTAAATTCAAATCCAGCCTCAGACACTTGACACACTTATCAGCCATGTGACCTTGGGCAAGTCACTTAACCCCAATTGCCCTGCCCTTCCTCTCCAAAAAAAAGCAAAAAAAATTATAGCAGCTCTTTTTGTGGTGGCCAAGAATTGGAAATCAAGGGGATGCCCATCAATTTGTGAATGGCTAAACAAGGTGTCATATATGAATGTAACGGAATACTGTTGTGCTATAAGAAATGAGGAGCAGATGGGCTTCAGAATAACCTGGAGAGACTTATATAAGCTGATGCTGAGTGAGGAGAGCAGAATCAGGAGAACTTTGTACACAATTACAGACACATCATATCTGTGACAACTAACTTTTATAGACTGGGCTCCTCTCAGCAACGAAAGATTATAAGACAGCTCCAAAAGCCTCATGATGGAAAGAGATGCCCACATCCAGAGAAAGAACTACAGAGTCTGAATGCAGATGGAAGCAAACTACTTGCTCTCTCTGTTTTGTGTGTTGTTTTGTTTCTTCTTGCTTATTATTCATTTCATTGCTTATAATCCTTTACAACTAATGTTTATTGTGAAGGTATTTGTAGATTCTATATTGGCTTGCATGCTGCCATGGGGGGAAGGGAGGAGGAGAGAGAGGGGGAGAAAATTTTGAACTAAAAAACTTGTGAAACTGAGTGTTGTAAACTAAAAGTAAATAAATTTAAAAGAAAAAAAGAAAGAAAAAGAAAAAATATATACTTTGAGTTGCTTTCACAAAGAGAATAGAGGAAGAGTAGAAAAAACAATACTTGGAATATGGAACATAAATTAAAGCAATACCAAATGAAAATCCTTACACACACATATATATGTATGCGTGTATATATATATATATATGTATATATGTTCGTGATCATTATTTCTTGTAAAGCTATTAGAAGGGCTCCTTATCCCACCTGCAACCAGAGTGTTTTTCTTTCATATTAAGAAAAGGAAAAAAAACCTAATTAGACAGAAATAAATAAATAAATCTGTATCTGTATATATATATATTTCTATACAACTTGTCCCCCAAGACAACTTTCTCAAACACCTGCTAACTTTGCAGGCATTTGAACAAGAAGTTCTAACAAGAAAGTCTAAAAATGAAAGAAGGCAAGGCAATTCAACAGCTAAAGAAAAGCCCCAGAGGAATCAATCTCCATGGGTTCTTTCCCTTTGTGTTAAATGCTTCCATTATAGAAATCTTTTAAAAGAAAGTGTAATTCTGATGCCTAACAATAGGGTTGGAAGCAGTTAGGAGGTGGAAACACAGCACAGTAATGATGGGACCAATGCCCAAAACAAGCAGAAACATTAAAAGGGAGGAAAAGAGAAATCAGAGAAAGAAGTAAATGTCACACGCTGCATATGATTTAACCACAAAGTAAGCAAATGGGGGGGTGTTATATTGGCTTGACTGGAGTGAAATCACTTCCATTAGTCCATTATGACATCTTTAAAAGCCTTCTACTGACATAGAACATGAAAATGTCCCCAAATCATATCTGCAGGGAATTATTTCTGGATGTTCTCTCAATAATTTGCCCCAGGAAGATAAATGATCACTGCCTATGCTGGCTGAATCCCAGGCAAAAGAGCCTCCATTCCACTCAGGGATCACTAATTGTTTTGGGGTCACTGCAAAATAGGCTCAAATTGTGACAATTTGGTGAAGCAGTTTCACAGAAGAAAGATCACTCATAGGCTACCAGATTTTAGTTTAATTGCAATTTTTCTCTCTCTGCAGTATCTGTGTGTGTGTGTGTGTGTGTGTGTGTGTCTTTCTATCTGTCTCTCTTCTGGAAGCAGATTTCTTTTACAACAGAGGCAAAATGGAGGGGACTAACTTCCTTTTGCCATCAGTAAATTACTAAGGAGAAGAAACCATTCTTAGAAAACAGCAAGTAGTATTCTGCCCTGGAGCCATCTGATTTTCTTCACTATATTGTGTTTCTGAAATGGAAAATATAAGTAGATGATGGCGTACCTGGCATCGGTATTAATGAATTCAATCTTGAGATGAGATGCCTCTAAAAGCAGGCTGTGATGTCATAGAGGAACCCAGGCAAAATAAGAGCTTCATTTAACCTTCTTACCTCCAAAATCCCTTTTATCCCCATATATGAATCCATAGGACTAGGTTACTAGTCAAATAACATTTATAGAAACCTGGGAACAAAATGACAAGTGCCAGTTTTGGGGAGTCTAGAGGGACACTGACAGCAATGCTAGATACCCATGCCATCTGAACAACTGTCATAGAAGTCTCAAGATTCAAAGCTGGGAGTCACATAGAGCAGAATATCCTTCATCACACTTCCCTCCCTCCTAAATCTTTGATGTTCAGAGTGGAATCCAACAGATTCCCACTGGGGGAGAAAGACTAAAGCTGAAAACTGTGTTCAGCTGGAAATGTCCTTGCCTCTGCATACTTCCAGAGTCCCTGAGGCTCCATTCTTCGGGGTAATAAATTTTAGGTACCTTCAAAACCAAGAAGTCTGGATCTGGTTGTACAAATGGCATCTCATGGAAGATTCTAAGAACCTGTGAAAGGCACAGACATGGGGAAATGGAGGTAGGAAGGAAGAACAGGAAGGGCTTTTGGGAAAGGTAAAGATTTACATGGAGAGAATGGAGAGGAAGGAAACTTTGTGAAATGAGGGACAAACTACTCTAAATGAGAGATACCTGGTAGACCTGCTACAGAGAATCTTGCAATGAACCTCATCAGTTTCTGCTAAATGCAACATTCTAAATTAGTGGCACTGGTGATGGGGTAGATATTCCCAGGGCATTTTCTGGTGGTTATCATTCTGAGGAATGAAAACTGAAAAATACAGCCAGAGTCGAGATAGGATGGAAACTGTGTGCCCTCCTGATCCCTTCCCCTAGAAATGTACGATCATGTTTGGGAAAAAAAAGGGAAATACAAATCATACATAATTTTGACCCAATTGGATATTGGATATTTTCATGATGTTCCTCAGAAGTAATGTCAGCGAAGGACCTCTCTAAAGTCTTGGAGGCTTTTCCATTGACTGTTAGGGTTCTGCCACTCCAATTATGGATCCTCAATATCAAGAAACTCCTGTACAGGGGCCACCAATCTTCTTAACACCAGGAAAATACTTTGCCTGGTGCCTGATTTTCTTTGTGACAAATTCTATCCCCAGGCACTCATCTGGTGAAGATATGGAGAAATAGGGGTGGAGGCAAGATGGTGGCATAGAAGCAACAAGATCTGCAGCTCCAAAACAGGCATCCAGAAGTCATAATCTCCAAAAGAGACTAAACTTTGTCTCTGAGAACACCTCTCTTTATGTTAACAAAACCTACTTTGTGGTCCTTAAGGACAGACCATCAACTTGAGGCAATAACTTGAGTAAATGGACTTTTGCTTATCTTAAGATTTTCTAGGGAGGGGGCGGAGCTAAGATGGTGGAAAGGAAGCAGTAGCCTTTCCATGATCCTCCAACAATTCTGCTGCTAAAGGCTAAAAAGTTCATTTGAACAAATTTAAGAGTGTCAGAATCCATTGTGTGACTGAGCATGGCAGATTCCCAGCGCAGAAAAGTGCCTACTCAGGTCTGGGTAAGGAGAACACTGAGTGCACGGGGCCGTCACCAGTGTGGATCTGAGAGCAGAGTACAGCAGACTGAGAAGAAGCCCCAGCCAGCCAGCAGACTTACCCAACCTGAAAGGTTTGCAGTCATCTCACCATAGGACAGAGGATCATCAAACCTGGTAGGAAAAAACTCGGGGCCCACAGCACGGTCAGCAACTTTTCTTGGGGCAACCTGGACATTTAAAATTATACACCCATACTTCCAGAAGCCAAGATGGAGGAATAAAGTTTAGTTGTTCTGATCCCTCCTCTAACCCTGAAAAGTCCTGAGTTAAATGCCCCACCCAGAGTACTAAATCTTGAATTAGTGGAAACAGCCTGAGGCTTGGGCATGGCTGATGAAAGAGGAAAGAAGACAGTACAGAGTCTAAGCCCAGGAGGGTGGATCCAGCAAGCCTTAACAAGAAAACCCAGGTGTGCATTAGTACCACCAGGCCAATCAGCAACTGCAGCTGTGCCCTAGCTCTGGCCTTCAATTGTAGCCTGCTCTGAGCCTGCCTGAGCTGTAGCTCAGAGACACAGACTCAGAAACCTGAAGGAGCCAGAACACCCCACCCCCATAGGTTACTCTGTAAGCATCAGAGTAACTCAAGGGAATCATTGACAATCTTGGCCTTGGACTCAGGCTACACATTCAGAGCCTACAGCTACCAAACCCCTATCTCCCAGCCTTAGAATCTCAATACTCTACCACCCCAGAAGCAGATATCCTCTCTAAAAATCCAGGACATAGGCACTCACAATGGAGAAAAAGGAAACTCTAAAGGCTAGCACCATCAAATCTTTTTATAGTGAGCAAGAACAAGCAAATTCAGAAGGCAACACAGACTCTATACTCACATGGGAGAAGACAGAAGGAAATGTGAATTGGTCTCAAGCCCAAAGAGCCTTCTTGGAGGATCTCAAAAGAGATTGTAAAAATGAAATTAGAGAGGTAGGAGATAAATTTAAATCAACAGTGACCAAA
>JAQQSW010019405.1:0-11052 GCA_028646575.1 Pseudocheirus occidentalis
TTTCTATATAAGTGTGTATGTATGCACATGAATGCATATCTGAGAATGTGTGTATATATGTACTTTGAGGGTACAGCATCAACTGAATATGAAGGGATGATACTTTAAAAGGTGAAATTCTGAGGTGAGAGAGGACTAGAATGAGAGGAGACAGGGAGAGACAAAATGTGGTTAATCATCCCATATAGAAGAGGCAAGGGATAACTGTTACAACTTTACTTTCATTTACTCTCATTGAATTTGGCTTAAGGAAAGAATGACATAAACTCTAAACTGGGTATAGTGCCACACAGGAGAGTATGGGGGACAGGGATGACAGATGGGATGATGGAGGGGAGGGCAGGGTCTGGAGGAGGGTTTCTGGAAACACACACTTCAGTAAAGGGACAGGGACAGGGTAGAGAACAAAACAACAGGGGGGGGCACAGGATAGGAAGGGGGGACATATAATCAGCCTCTCACAATATGTCCACTGTGAAGATGTCCTGTGTAATTACACATGTACAACCTATATTGAATTGCTTGTTCTTCCAGTGGGGATGGCTGACAAGGGAGGAACTGAATGAATCTAGAATTTAAAGCTCTATAATCAAATGTTAAGAAAAAAAATTATATATGTATATATATGTTTATGTTTATACATGTGTGTATATATACATACATATATATATATATAATTATTATTATCATTAACTACATGCAACTGGGAATTAAGATATACAGGTATGGGGGAAGGGACATCCTCCCTGTCCTACCAGAAAATAAGAGGGGTGTTGGGGGAGGAAATAGAAGAGGGCAGAGGGGCTTTACAGAGGGATAGCTGTTTTGGTAATGGGGGTGGGGGAAAGACGGGGAGAAAGTTCTGTAACTCAAAATCTGGTGGAAATGAATGATGTAAACAAGAACATAAATAAAATAATTAATTAAAGAAAGAAAATGTCATAGTAATCTCAAGACAACCAAGCCTAATCTTATAACACCCTACTTCAGACTGACATCTTCAGTACGCATTAGGAATGATTGTTCAATTAAAAATATACCCAGCTACTTAAATATATATATGGCTTTTAGACCAAAAAAAGGATGAAGAATTTAAAAATAAGAAATGCATGACACTGTCAGCTAAGTAACTAAGTGGATTGAGAGGTTTACCTAGAAGCCTCTTGTTCAAATCTAGCCTTAGATACTCATGAGTTGTGTGACCCTATGCAAGTCACTTGTCTCCTTTCATTTTCTCATCTGTAAACTGGGACTAATAGAATAAAATAAATATAATAAGCATTGCAATATAAATAAAATAATAACAATAATATCTATGTCCCAAAGTTGTAAGGGTGGGATAAGAAATTTCCAGAGTTCTTTGCCAACCTTAAAGTGCTATATAAATGTTAACTATTTTTATGCCATAACTTTTTCAGTGACTCAACAAATATATATATATTTAACAATTTTAAAATTTCTCCAGAAATTATGTTTAATCATACTATCACAAAACAAAGAAGTCATAGATTTAAATCAGGACGGGATTTTAGAGACCTTGTAATATTCCATAATTTTAAAGATGAAGAAATTGAGGCTTAGAGACTAAAGAATTCATCTAATTCAACATAAGTAGCAAATGGAAGTTCCAAGTTTTGAATCCAGGTCATTTACAAAAGACAGATAATATTTGCTCATCTTTAATCATCTGGCACCTCTTCTATTCAATATGTCACCTCAATAATATCAGATAGTGATTTTAAATTCTTTTAAGCAAATTCTTTTGGTCTCTTGGAATGGAATCAGTTTGGGCACTGAAATGTGAACTTTTTATATTAACTGGGTACCTTCTTCCAATTTCCATTTTTCGTTTTTGGTCTTCTTTTTCCTCTTAAGATTTTTCAGTGTGAAGGCCATTTTCACTCTTAAAGGACACATAAGCAATTAAGATGCTCATTGGTTGAGACTATGCCATTTTCCTTGAGAAGTGGTCCTATCAGTTCCTTCTCCATCTTAACAGGACCCAGAATGGTCTTTTTTTCCTTGTCTCCATGTTGTTTTTTCCTCAAGCTTTCTCTTGTGAACAAAAAGTTTTTTCTTTTGCTACTTGATTTTATTTTTGTATCCTCTGCCCTTCACTCCTTAGTTTCAAGACTTTGTCCTGATAAACTTCTTAAAGAGAAGTCTACAACTATTTCCTTAATTCAGTTCAGTTCACTTGAATGAAATCAATACTTATTAAATATGTATCAGTGCACAGGATTCTGTATCTGTGTATACAAAGATTACAGAACACATAGTCCCAACACTTAAGGATTTTAAAATTTTTGAAGCATGAAGACAGCTGGAGCAGGCACTGTGGTGTGCTTAGAGCTGGGTTAGATATCAAAGAGGCCAATGACATCTACTACATCCAAAGCCATTGACAGTAGTTTTGGCTTTCATCTTGCTACTAGCCTCAGATGGCTCTGGGAGTGAAAGGCCAAAGACTTTGTACAATTTTGACTAACAAGTCCAAGTTATGGGCAAGTCTAAAGATATCACCCATATCATTTTAGCATTTTTACTTACGTTGAAATCCTGTGGCTGAGGGTAGGTGATGAAGCAGCAGATGGAGGTACACTGGGAGCTGCAGTCACAACCCAGCACACAGAAGTCTCAGGGCTTTGGGTCATATTCTCACTGGACTGAAGTATCAGTAGGATTCAGCGGACCCTGGGGTGTCTGAACAGCTGTTTTTCAAAGTCTGTACTGCTCAGCTCTTGATGTGAGGAAGGGGCTAGAAAAGGTGCCCTAAAATTGTCTGCTTCACCTAGCCTAACTGTGGCCTGTTCCCCACGGCAGATAGGCATCCTACCTTGCAGCCAAAACACACGAACGTACAAACCTTTTTGCAAGGATGATTCCAAGCACCATTAGTATGCAGAATGTATACGGGCTTATGGACAATATAAAATCCAGAAGACATGAGAGACAAACAGTCTTTTTTGTGAGAGAACTCAGTAAGTATCACAGCTGGATAGCAGGCTTGAGTGAAAGAAAGCTGTTTACTGTTCAGTTTGCAGTTTACTGAAATCGGAGCTAGATATATGTTTTTCTGAAGTGGCTGCAGTGATGGGGAGTCCCATGAAACTGGTGTAGGTTTCACAATCAAAACTAATCTAGTCAACAAGCTTGCATGTCTCCCAAGAAGACTGAAAAAAAACCATGAATATGTGATTGCTACTTGCAGAAAATGCCATGCCACTATCTGATGATCTATGCTCCCACTATGATGGATTCTGATGAGGTCAAAGAAAAAATTTATTAAGGACTGGAGACTCTAATTACCAATTGCTGTATGTCTGGAAAACCTATACAGAATACCAGTTCTGTGACAGGGAATGGAATCATTTCCATTTGAATTGTCTTAGGATGATTCTGTAGAACACCTGGCAAGATAAAGTATCAGACACTGAAGTCCTTTATCAAACTGAACTGCTAAATATTCATACTTTACTGTAGAGAACTCAACTCTTAGGGACCAACCACATTATTTGAATGCAAAATATATATTTAATTAAAAACTATGTTACAGGAGAATCACACAGAGCAAGTGCTCTTTTGGTGGTAAGAAGAAGTGATCCAAGGACACTCTCAAGGTCTTTCTGAAGAACTTTCAAATGGACTGTGTGATATGAGAGAAACTGGCACAAAATTACCCATCATGGCATGCCCACACCAAATAAATTGTGCTCTATGAGTGAAGCAGAATTGCAGCAGCTCAAAAGAAACGTGAGATTTACAAATTTAGAGATATCTTCACTCTAAATGTTCACACGGACTATTTGTACCTGACCTGTGGTAGAGCCTTTTGAGTTCATATGGGTCTGATCAGCTACAGTTGAACAAATTGCACTTTGACTCCAGCACAGTGATGTCATTTTGGTCCACTTTAAGAATGACAGACAACAATCATCAATCATATCAACCACCTGAATGTCTTACCAACAACTCAGTCTCAACATTCCCAACTCGCGTTATTCACCTTGTCCCCCAAAGTAGCTCCCTGTCCCAACTTCATTATTTTTATTGGTAACAACTACATTTTCAGAATCACTGAGCTTAAGACCTCAGTTATTTGATTTCTTCATCTTCCTTCCCCATCTGCATTTATACATTAGATAATATCAGTTCTCCTTTAAAATCTCTTATTCTTCTCTTTCTCTGTAACCTAATGCTCAAATCCATACCCTAATAACCTAATTCCTAGATTTCATCTATACTTTCTTAAATGAACTCTACACTTCCAACTTTCAGGTATACAGAAGTCAGTTTCTTATTTACCACTCAGAATGAATTTTCTTATTGGAATTATGTCATAAATAACAATTTACTTCACAGATTATGCCACAAAAACTTATTTAATGCATAATACAACTGAAATACTGTGCAACCGCAATAGCAATAATTAAAATAAAGAATGAAAAGTAATTTTTAAAAGGAATTATTGTTTAATTCATGCTTGAAAACAGATTTAATGGTGAGGGAGATGAAGAGGTAGATAGAGGCTTATGGAAATTCTGACAATGTCAAAAAATTTTCAAAAGCTTTAAAGATGGATGGTATTTGGCTTTTATTTCTAGTTGCACTTCATATCCTGCCATTTTTCTTTTCCTTGAAACAACCATATCACTCTTATGATTGTAAGTCATGATTAGGGTTATTTTTGGCTTGGGAATAGAATATATAGTTCAGAAAGGAGATAGATCTCACTGAAGAAACCAGGCAAGAGTTGGAGAAAGAGAATGATGAATAGGGTTAAAAAGGATACATATTAGGTTCAAGAAATTTCCCAAAGTATAAAAATGTGATCCATAAATGATAAAAGATGGAGGAAAATCAGAGAGCACACTTTGTATAAGAATCACCCCCAAAGCATGTCACCCAGGGTTTTTTGCAATAATTTGTAACATGATCCACAATCCACACATATTCAAGTAAAAAGATTTTTTTTTTACTGATAACAATTAAAGATAAAAGTATGCTAGTGTTTCAAAAATTAGGTGTTTTAAAAACAATAATATGAAAACAAATTAAGAAAACTCTTTTTATAAAACCTGCTGCTACTTATTGTGGAATTTTGCTGGAAAAATGAAATATTAGGATTAGCAGAATGAACCGTTTCTCATCTGTCTAGAATTTTCATTCTGTGCACATCTCAGGGTTGATTCCAGTTATTCCTCAGTGATAATATTTGAAAAAAGAGAATAATTTTCATGGAGTCAGATACACCTGAACATTACCCAAAATTTGGTTACATAGGCAGAAATCTCAAATGATTTGGTGTTTCTTGTTGTTCAGTTATTTCTAACTCTTTATGACCCTGTATGGGGTTTTCTTGGTAAAGATAATAGAATGGTTTGACATCTCCTTCTCTAGCGAATTAAAACAAATAGAGTTTAAGTGACTTGTCTGGAGTCACAAAGCTAATGAGTGAGGCCAAATTTGAACTCAGGTTTTCCTGACTAGCCTTTCCTGAGTAGGCCTAGCACTTTATCCACTGACTTAGTTAGAGACATATGTTCTAGATTTTTTTTTCTCGAAAAGTTTGCTGGAGGAGTATGAGCAAGATTATAAAATATAGAATACTCATCTCAACTCTCTCAAATGCCCCTCCAAGAAGCTTTAAAATAATGCTTCAACTTAAATTTTAGAACTGCATAACCAACAGAAGGTTGGGTGAAACAATTTTCTAGCCCAAAACAATTTAAGAGGTCAATAGGAAAAAATGTCTCACTGGGTGATGGCAGTCCCTTAAAGGGCATTGCATGCAGCACAGGCCTCACCTTAGGGGTGGCTATATTGACACTTTCAGCAGCTTTAGGAGCTCTCAGCTCATGAGTGAGACAACTTGTCTGGAGGAGATTGTGGTGGACCCTTTGTTGGTGATGAATTTGAGAACCTTATTCCATGGCCCATATGCAGTTCTGAGTCACAGTCCCAAGGTCAAAATGAGGAATAGCATTTATAGCACAGGACAACAGGAACACAGGTTGTGATTTCAGGGTGGAGAGGTAGATGTAGGCTGTAGTCACTTGTGGGGGATTAAGTACCCTAGCCTCAATTTCAAGGCAGAAAGAGTGGCTACAGCAGATTGGGCAGACCTGGTCACAGTCTCAGTGCAAGGAGGAGTGCAGCTGCTAGTGGCTATAGGGGAACATGTTGTTAATATTGTGGTTTATACTTTGTTTTCAGAGGCCCAATAACAATATGAGGTGACATCTTGACTTGTGCATTAACTGGATTTAAGTGAGAGTGAGTTACACAATACTGTCAGCCTCAATCTCTATTTCAGAGTCTAGTAGCAAGACAAAAGTCAAGATGCTTGGCAATGGCCCAGGATGCGGTGGATAACATTGGTGTCTTCTATGTCTGACCAAGGTCTAAGCACTCTACAGTAAAGCACAGGCAAGGGGAGCAGTAAACTCACCCTTCCTAGACCACATCATACTGGAAGCAACAAAAATATCAAACTGAAGCTTGGGACAGTGCCTCCTCTACCTAAGGATCAGAGTCTAACTTTAACATATTTTTTTAACACTTTATTTTACAACTTTGAATTCCAGATTCTTTCCCTTCCTCCCTCATTATCCACCCTTACTGGGAAGATAAGCAGTTCAATATAGGTTGTACATGAGTAATTATGCAAAACATTTCCATAGTGGATATATTGTTAAAGGCTGACTATATTTCCCTCTATCCTATCCTGCCCCCCACTTGTTCTGTTCTCTACTTTTACCCTGTCCCTTTTCAAAAGTGTGTGTTTCTAACTACCCTCCCCCCCAAACGGGTCCTCCCCTTCATCATCCCCCTTCTCATCTCCTTTCCCCCTACTCTTCTGTAGGGCAAGATACTCAATTTAGGGTGTATGTCAGTCCCTCCCTAAGCCAAATTCAATGAGAGTAAGGTTCAGCCATTCCCTTTTGACTTCCCTTTCTTCGCCTCCATTGTAACAGTCATCTCTCCCCTCTTCTATATGAGATAATTTACCCCCATTTTGTCTCTCCCTGTCTCCTCTCATTATATTCCACTCTATACTCTCAATTTAACCTTTTAAATGTTATCCCTTCCTATTCAATTGACCCTGTGCCCTCTGTCTATGTATACATATACACATATACACACACATTCACACATGTATTCATATGCACATATAACCTCCTATACAGACATATTTATGTATGTATACATCCACATTTATATTCCCTTCAACTATTCCAATACTGAGAAAAGTTTCATAAGTTACAATTAACGTTTTTCCATGTAGACATGCAAATAGTTCAACTTTGATGAGTTTCTTATGATTTCTTTTCCCTGTTTACCTTCTCATGCTTTTCTTGCTTCTTATATTTGAGTGTCAAATTTTCTATTCAGTTCTGTTTTTTTTTCATCAAGAGTGCTGGAAAGGCCTCTATTTCATTGAATGACTATATTTTCCCTTGAAACATTATACTCAGTTTTGCTGGATAGGTGATTCTTGGTTTTAATCCTAGCTCTTTTGACCTCCAGAATCTCATATTCCAAGCCCTTTGATTCCTTAATGTAGAAGCTGCTAGATCCTGTATTATCTTGATTATGTTTCCACAATATTCAAATTGTTTCTTCTTGGCTGCTTGTAATATTTTCTCCTTGATCTGACTGGCTATAATATTCCTAGGAGTTTTCTTTTGGGAATCTTTTTCTAAAGGTGATTGGTGAATTCTTTCAACTTCTATTTTGCTCTCTTATTCTAAAATATCAGGGCAATTTTCCTTGAGAATTCCTTGAAGAATGATTTCTAGGTTCTTTTCTTGATCATGGCTTTCAGGAAGTCCAATAATTTTTAAATTATTTCTTCTGAATCTATTTCCCAGGCTTTATCAATGAAAAATTTCACGTTGCCTTCTATTTTTCCATTAGTTTGAATTTGTTTACAAGAAATCAAGATACTATAAAAGTCATTAGCTTTCATTTGCTCCAATTTAATTCTGAAGGAATTATTCTCTCCCATAAACTTTTGAAAATCCTTTTCCATCTGGCAAATTTGACTTTGTTAAGGCATTCTTCTCCTCACTGGGTTTTTGGGCCTCTTTTGCCATTTGAGTTAATCTATTTTTAACATGTTATTTTCTTCAGGCAGGTTGTTGACTTGTTTTTCATGATTTTCTTGCATCATTCTCATTTTTCTTCCCAATTTTTCCTCCACTTCTCTTGCTTGATTTTCAAAATCCTTCTTGAGTTCATCCATGGCCTGTATCCAATTCATATTTTTCTTGGAAGCTTTTGGTGTAGGAGTTCTGACTTCTGTTTTCTTCCTCCCATTCATGCTTTGATCCTTTGTGTTCCCAAAAAGGATTCTAAAGTTGGGTGGTTGTGTTTGCTTTGCTTCCTTTGCTTGCTCTTGTTGTCAGTCAATTACTTGACTTGTGAGCTCTTTGCCACAGCAGAACTCTACTTCCAGAGGGAGCACTCTGTCCCAAATAGCTGGGGTTTTCACAGCTGTCAAAGCCACTAGGAGGGCCCTGTCCCAGCAGTCCCCACAAAATCCAGCCCACTAGTTCCACATCTCAGGACCACCACCCAAGACCATGATCCAGATGCAGGCAGGTTAAAGCAAGAGTGATTACTCTGAATGGTCACTTGGAACACCTACCATCTGCAGGCCAAAAGCTCTGAAGCAGGCATGTCGAGTGGCTGCCAGGAGGCTCAACCTCCATCATTTCAATTTCTGGGGGCAGGGGCCAGAACCACTCCTCCATCCCACCCTTTCCCAGTTCCAACAGAGTTCTACACTGACCTCTCACTTTTTATTTAGCATTTATGGGTTGATAATTCTTGAAGCTGTCACTGCTGCTGGTGATCCACTCTCTGGAAGTCCACTGCAGTCACTGGTTGTGGCTACCCTGGTACTAAAACTGTGGACTCAAGCTGGTCTGGGCTTGGCTTCCAGTAAACTGCAATGGACCCTTTCTGTCCACCACCCAGGCTTCCTTCAGTGGGAGATTTGTTTCTCTCCGTCACTTTGTGAGTTCCGTAGCTCTAGAATTTGTTCAGAGTCATATTTTAAAGGTATTTGAGGTGGTTATTGGGAGAGCCACAGAGTTTTCCTGCTATACTGCCACCTTGGCTTTGCCCCAGTTTAACATAAAATTAGAAGTTGAGAAATAGCCTGGAAAATTGAGAAAAAAAGAGAGTCTGACATATCAAGTTACTACATGACTTCCTTTGATAGTGAAGATCAAGACACAAAACCAAAAGAAAAATATTATATTAAAGAAGCTATTCACAGAGCCTCAAAGAAAAATGTGAATTATTCCTAGTCACAAAAAGAATTCCCACAGAAGCACAAAAATATTTTTAAAATCAAATAAGAGATGGAGAGAAAAAATTTTGAAAATAAATGAGAATAATACAAGAAAATCATGAAAAAGTAGCCAACAATTTGGTTAAAAAAGATTAGAAATTAATGAAAAAAAGCCCAAACATTTTGAAAAAGATAATTGTTTAAATGGTGAAAGAGGCACAAAAATCCACTGAAAGGTGAGTACCTTAAAAATGCAGAACTGGCCAAATGGAAAAAGAGATACAAAAGTTCACTGATGAAAATAATTCCTTCAAAATTAGAATTGGTTGAAGATGGTGGCGTAGAAGCAGCAAGGTCCCATAGCTCCCACACCACCACCCTAAACACCCATAAAATATGAGCCAAGACAGAGTCTAGGACTCTCAGACTCACAAAAATACAGAAAACACATCTCTTCCTGAAGGCAGCTTGGCAGCAGGGGCTCATCATGGTGGCTGGGAGTGGAGGCTGGCCCAGCCTGAAGCTGAGACGGCAGACAGGCTCAAAGCGGTGGGAAGGAGCCAAGCTGAGCCAAGGAGAGCTACGTCACAGCCAGTCTGCAGAGGAGAGGATCTACAGCCTCCAACACCTCCACATCTTCCAAGGCATGAAAAACGGGGATGAGAGAGGGGCAGCCCGCCCTGAGCAGACACCAGCCCAGCCCAAAACAGCAGCCGTGGCCAGGCTAGGCCCAAGGGCAGCCAGGAGGAGCCGAGCCTCCCAAGCCACAGCTTGAGTCTACTTCAGAGAAGATCTAAAGCACTTTCCTGAGGGGATCTTAAAATTCCGCAAACCAGGGTCAGAGATGGTTAGCGAAAGTGAAACTCTGAGGCTTAATTTCAGGAGGAGAAAGCAGTTTGGCCAATCTGCCCCGGGGGCAAGGAAGCAGTGGGGTAAGGGAACTGCTGGAACTTGCGATGGCCCCCACTGGGCTGCTTCAGAGCCCCTGGCCTGTGGACTCCGCAGGGGGGCTGAATCGATTCATCAGGGCCAAGTGCTCTTGCGCTGAGCAGCCTGGATCTGGATTGTGGTCTTGGGTGCTGGTCCTGAGGTGCGCTTTCAGCAAGCCAAAGCTGAGGGAACTTGCAACACCCCCCTAATAGCTCTGACAGCTGAGAAAACCCCAAAGATTTGGAACAGAGTTTTCCCCCCTGGAAGCAGAATTTCACAGAGCAAAAAAAAAAAAAAAACAACCAATTTATTGACTGACCAGCATGAGGAAAAGGAAGCAAAATAAGAACAGCAATAAAACTATAGAATCCTTTTTTGTGGATAAAAAGGAGCAAAGCATGCAACAGGAGGAAGACAGCCCAGTCAGAACTCCCACCCCAAATGCCTGCAAGACAATTGAAGAATGCCTAGATTATACATCAAATCAAAAAGGACTTTGAAAACCAAGTAAGAGAAGTGGAGGAAAAGTTGGGAAGAGAAATGAGAATGATGCGAGAAAATCATGAAAAGAGAGTCAACAACCTGACTGAAGAAAACAACACTTTAAAGAATAGATTAACTCAAATGGCAAAAGAGGCCCAGAAAGCCAATGAGGAGAAGAATGCCTTAAAAAGTCGAATTTCCCAGAAGGAAAAAGAATCTCAAAAGCATTCTGAAGAGAAAAATTGCTTCAGAATTAGAGTGCAGCAAGTAGAAGCTAATGACTTTATGAGAAATCAAGATACTATTAAACAGTTACAAAGAAATGAAAAAAATAG
>JAQQSW010019406.1:0-11052 GCA_028646575.1 Pseudocheirus occidentalis
GAACATTATACTCAGTTTTGCTGGGTAGGTGATTCTTGGTTTTAATCCCAGCTCTCTTGCTCTCTGGAATATCATATTCCAGGCCCTTTTGATCCCTTAGTGTAGAAGCTGCCAGATCCTGGGTTATCCTGATAGTGCTTCCACAGTATTCAAATGGTTTTTTCTTGGCAGCCTGTAATATTTTCTCCTAGGAGTTTTCTTTTGGGGATCTTTTTGAAGAGGTGATTGATAAATTGTTTCAAGTTCTATTTTGCTCTCTGATTCTAAAACATCAGGGCATTTTTCTTTGAGGATTTCTTGAAGGATGCTTTCCAAGTTCTTTTTCTGGTCATGGGTTTCAGGTAGACCAATAATTTTCAAATTATTTCTCCTGGATCTATTTTCCAGGTCAGTGGTTTATTCAAGGAGATATTTCATGTTGCTTTCTATTTTTTCGTTTTATTGTAACATTTTAATAGTATCTTGGTTTCTCATTAATTCATTAGCTTCCACTTGCTCCACTCTAATTCTGAAGGAATTATTTTCTTCAGTATGCTTTTGAGACTCTTTCTGCATCTGGCAAATTCAACTTTTTAAGGCATTCTTCTACTCATTGGCTTTCTGGGCCTCCTTTGCCATTTGAGTTAATCTATTTTTTAAAGTGTTGTTTTCTTCAGTCAGGTTGATGACTCTTTTTTCATGACTTTCTCACATCATTCTCATTTTTGTTTCAAATTTTTCCTCCACTTCTCTTATTTGATTTTCAAAGTCCTTTCTAAGGCTATCCATAGCTGGTAGGCGTTCTTCCAGTGTCTTGGAAGCATTTGGTGAGGGAGTTCTGACTGAGCTGTCTTCTTCCCGCTCCATACTTTGATCTTTTTTGTCCATAAAAAAGGATTCTAGAGTTTTTCTGCTGTTCCTACCTTGCTTCCCTTTTCTCATCTTGGCCAGTCTATTAATTGCTTGTTTTTTTAACTCTCTGGAACTCTACGTCCAGGAGGGGGAGAGCTCTGTCCTAAATCGCTGGGGCCTTCACAGCTGCCAGAGCTATTAGTAAGGTGCTGCAGCGCCCCCCCCCCAGCTTTGGCTCACTGAAAGCACACCCCAGGACCACCACTCAAGACCTCAATCCAGATCCAGCAAGAGCTCAAAGCAAGAGCCCTTGGCTCTGATCAATCACCTCAGGCCCCCTGCTATCTGCAGGCCGAGGGCTCTGAAGCAGCCCAGTGGAGGCCGCTGCTGCTCTCAGCCGTTACTGCTGCTACAGCTGGCTCCCGCTGCTTCCTTGCCCTGGGAGCAGTTTGGCCGGACCCGCTCTTCCCCAAATTTAGCAAAATCCACTGATCTTTCTCTTAGCCTTTTTTTTCTTCTGGCCTGATAAATGTGGTTACTGTGCCTCCAGTGAAGGCAATCTGCTCTCCTATAGACTGGGATCCATCTGTCTGGCCCACGGCCTCAACCGAGACTGCTGTGAAGAGCCCCACCTGTTGAGCTGCCTGTTGCAACAGATGTGTTTTCTGACTTTTGGAGAGTTTTGGAGCTTGAAAATCTGTTTCAGAGTCCCATTTTATGAGTTTTTAGCGTGTTTGTGTGGGAGCTGCAGTGCTCTCCGCCCCCTCCACCACATTTTTTAAAGCAGATTAGGTCTGGGAAAAAATCTTTGCTTAAAAAAAAGGATTAATATGGGAACCAAAACTAAGGGTATCCCTGCTCCGTAATCTCATTTTACTCTCACAACTAGCCTATAAGATAGGGTGTAGTATTCCACTTCTCCCCATTTCGCAGATGAAGAAGTTGAGATTGACAGAGGTTAAGTGACTTCTTTGAGTCACACAAGCTAGTGTCTGACCCTGGATTTGAGTCCAGATCTTTTTGACCTCAAATCTACTATATGCAGTTAATCCATCAATAGTCCATCAACAGTCATTCAATAGTCTATCAGTCAATAAGCATTTTTTAAACACCTTTCTGTGCGCCAGTCACTCTGCTAAGTACTGGGGATGTGAAGAAAGGTAACAGTCTTACTCTCAAGGATTTCATACCCTACTGCAGCAGACAAGATGCAAACTCTTTATGAAGAAATAATCAGGAGATTAAAGTTACTAGAACTAAAAAGGGATAGGAAAGTCTTCTTATTGAAGATGGGACTTTCACTGCAACTTGAAGGAAGCCAAGGGGAGTCAGAGGTGATCAGAGAAAGCATTTCAGGTATATAGGGTAGCCAGGAAAGATGCTGAGACTCAAGAGATGGAGTGTCATGTTTGTGGAATAAAGAGGCCATGTGCCTGCATCAAAAAGTGGGGGCAGCTAGGTGATGCACTGAATAGAGCACTTGCCCTGGAGTCAGGAGGACCTGAGTTCAAATCTGGCCTCAGACACTTGGCACAATTGCTGCATGACTTTGGGCAAGTCACTTAACCCCAATTGCCTTGCCTTCCCCCCTCCAAAACAAAAGTATATGATGGAGAGGAAGGTGTGAGAGGACTGGTAAGGTTGGGAAAGGGGCAGTTTATGAAATATTATGAATGACAAATAGAAGATTTTTTATTTCTATTCTTGGAAGTAATCGGAAAACCCATAGATTTTATTGAGGAGAACGGTGACAGAGTCTGCCTACATTTTGGGAAGATCCCTTTGGCATCTAAGTGCAGGATGGACTGGAAAACACAGAGACTTGTGGATGGAAGAAGAAACAGAAGGCCATTGCAAAAGCCCATGTGTCTGGTGAGGATCCTCACCAAAGGTGGCATCAGAGTAGAGAAGGGGGCATATGTGAGAGATGTTATGAAAGTGAAATGTACAAGTCCTGTGCATGTGTTTGGTGTATATAGCAATGTGTGTAAGTATATATACACACATATGTGTGTATGTATGCATATATATATATATATATGTGTGTGCATACATACCTGTGTGTGCATATGTATATATAATGCTAATTGGCTTAACTTGTCTAATAACTAATATCTAATAACTCTTTATTGAAATGTTGAATTAACAGGACATGTAGATAGTCTATGGGGAAAATTATATTAGTAAGACTAGAATATTTGGATGGACGTCTGGGGATGTAGACTTGAAGCCATTCTTCTGATCTTACAGAATTCTGACAGAATTCTCTTCCATTAATGTTCAAGATCCTCCATGAACTGGAAGACTTTTTTCAGTCTTCAAACATTTCTTGCATAGCAGAATAAGACATAGATTGTCTCTCTATTATAATGCAAAATGAATATAAGAAAAAAATTCCTTATGACCAAAGAAAATTAAAATTATTCTTGAAAGGAACATTAAAATTTTTGAGTCTTTTTTCTAATAAAAAATGTACCCATACTTGAGAAATATCTACCAATTAGAGAGAGGGGGCGGGATGTGTGTGTGTGTGTGGCATGTGTGTGCATGTGTATGTGTGTGTGTGTGTGAAGCTTTCCAGCTCCTAAGTGTAAAATCTCCATGTAAGAGTGTTCCAAACTCTGGAGGTATCATACTGTTTTTCAATTATGTTCTGTTAAATAATGCTTAGGAAGATTACAAGTACTTAGCTAAGTTAATATGAGCAATCGTTTACAATCTGTTATATTTTGCTTATGGTAATTTTTAAGTGATTCCTTTGGATGCACACATTAGCTAACCGAACCTGCAGAAATGAAAGTAAACGTGGTTAATACTTTTTAATTTTTTTTTTATTTTAGTGCATCTCAATCAGATCTGAAACATAATCCTTCTTGGGCGGGTGCTATGGGGAGAGTAAGTGAATTTCTTGGCCACTGTGGCTTCTTCCTGTTCTTTTTCTTTTCTCTCTTCTCCTTATTCCTCTTCTCCTTTCCCTTCCTCCACCTTTTCTTCCTTCTCATTCTTTTCTTCCTCTTTCTCCTTTCCTTCTTATTCTCCTTCCCTTTCATCCTTCTCTCTCTCCCTTTTTTTTCCTTTGATTTTGCCTTCTCTTTCTTCACCTCCTCCTCCTCTTTCTTCCTCTTTTTCCCCCTCTGAGTTTGAAGTAGTGGAGTCTCTTTCATTAAGAGACATTTTAGTTAACTCTGTTTAGGGCTAAACAAGATGAAGCTAAGCTAAATGAACAGTGAAGTAACTTAGTGATGTACTGCGTCCATACAACTTTGCTGGCATTGTTTAAATGAATGGAAACAAAGTTAGGCCTCAAGACTCTAAGGAATCCCCTTCAAAATGCAATCAGTTCTATTTCAAGTTGAACAGCAAAGGCTGCCTTATTGTTCTTTCCATTACTCCTTTCCTTAAAGTGACTCGATCTTACAATAACCCTGTGAGGTAGGTGATATTATTAGTCACACATTATACATGAAGCAACTGTGTCGAGGGTCACAGTTAGTGAATGTCAAAGGTGAAATCTGATCTGATACCTTCTTAAGTCCAAAATTCTATATACCATACTGTATTACTCTTCTAAAGAGACAGTACTTTACTGGAATAAATCACACTGTTGCTCTTGCAGTAGTGACATTGTGGAATGACCATCTTTAGGTTTTGAACAAATAACATATGCCATGCATGAACACACAAACATGCAAACACATACCAATGCACTTGTGTATATATGCATACACATGCATGCATAGTATGTATATATCCATGCACATGCACAATAGCCACATGTATACATGTACGTGTACATGCATAGTCATATGTGTGCACATATATACATATACACATGTGTGTATTTATACATATATCTTGTATACATATATTATATATAGACACATACATAGATATAATACTGAATACAAACTAGTGATTACATGTGAACATGGGACTGAAAACAGTAGTCCATGTTCTGAAAAGGATAAATCTAGATCATACTTCCTGCTTAGCAATTGTGTTTGCTCTCGGCAAATCTCATCATTATGGGTAGTTCAGCCTCTTTGACTCATGAGCTCTATTATTTTTTCCCCCAAAATTGAATCATCCTCCTCTCTGATTCCTCTCTGCCAGCTGTCTACTGGTTTAGTCACTTTC
Source organism: Pseudocheirus occidentalis (assembly GCA_028646575.1). Classification (NCBI taxonomy): domain Eukaryota; kingdom Metazoa; phylum Chordata; class Mammalia; order Diprotodontia; family Pseudocheiridae; genus Pseudocheirus; species Pseudocheirus occidentalis. The sequence continues at coordinate 4,969 of JAQQSW010019406.1, forward strand.
AAGAAATCATTTGTTCTTTTATTCTATTTCAAGATAATGAGCATAGCCAGAGGATCTCAGTCTCCCTAACTGACAGTTCATATGCTGCTGAATGGGGCAGCTAGGTGATGTAGTGGATAGAGTGTTGGCTCTGGAGTCTGAAAGACTTACGTTCAAATCTGGCTTCAGACACTAACTGTGTAGCCCTGGGCAAGGCATTTAGCCCTGTTTGCCTCAGTTTTCCCATCTGCAAAATGAGTTGGAGAATGAAATGGCAAAACACTCCATTATCTTTGCCAAGAAAACCCCCCGGGGGGGGGTCATGTCATGAAAAGTTGGCCCTAATTGAAGCAACTAAACAACCAAAACAAATACCACTGTATGATTTGCTGATGGATTCAGTCAGGAGGTTGACCTTTAGTAAGTCATAGTCTTGAAGGAAAGAAAACTTCCCATGTTCTTTTGCTTAGCCTCCAGTCTGATGCTATGTCAATTTTTGGTTCCCCTTAATTTGGTAAAAAAAAAAAAAAAAACAGACTTTCTTCTTTTTCCATTTTCCCCCCCCCCCCCCCCGTGTCTCTCAATGCCGTACAGCTGTTCCCATCTTCATCATTCAATTCTGACTGATTTTACAAGTTAACCAGTGACTTTCTTCTTGACTTCCATGGAACATTTGGCATTTTAAATCATCTTCTTCTCTCTAATAGTCTCTCCTTTCTATGATTTCATGACAGTACTCTTTCTTAGTGCTTTCCCTATATGTCTAATCATTTCTGTCTCCTTTTCTGGATCATCTTTCAGTTTATTACCTCTACCCATGATTTTGCTGCATGACTCTTTCATGAGTCTTTTTTATTCTCAATACCCTTTAAAAATTCTTTTTCATGCTTTCTAATTATCATCTTTTTATCATCTAGTTAATTTTCAAAAAAATATCATCTCTATACAGATGACTATATTCAGATCTACTTTATTTCATGAGTTTCAGAATATTTTTTTTATGTCTCATACTGAACATACTGAATATCTCTTAAGTCTCTCAAACTCAACTAGATCAAAATGGAAATTATTGTCCCCCACCCACCTTCCTCAAACTTCCATATTTATTGGTTCACAATCTTGGCTCATCTCCTTTTAATAGTCTTCTTTTACAATAATTTGCTTAGTCATGGAGACTTTATTACGTTAACAGCTAACTTATCTGGCCATATCTCAGATCAAACAGTCATCAGCCTAGGTCAGGTTCTCATTATCACTTATCTGAACTATACCAACAGCTTCTTAATTGGACTCTCTTTTTTATTAGCACCCTTAGTCCAAAAACATTTTTTTCTAAAGCATGTTGCATCATGTCATTCCTCTTTCCAAGTAATTTGAATGATTTGCTATTGCATCAAAGAAAAAATGCAAACTCTTCAAACTGATCTTTAGATAGTTTTTTTTTTGGAGGGGGAAAGGCAAGGCAGTTGGGGTTAAGTGATTTACCCAAGGTCACACGGCTAGTTAAATGTCAAGTTTCTGAGCCAGATTTGAATTCAGGTCATTCTAACTTCATGGCCTGTGATCCCTTCCCTGTGCCACCTAGCTGATCCTAAAGAGTTTTGTAATCTTACTGTATCTTTCCCTTCTAGGCTTAGTGAAGATTATTCCTCTTTAGGCACTCAGTGACTTTCTTACCATTTTCCAAACTCACCACACCATTTGTCCACTTCATACCTTTGCCTAGATTGTGCTTGTGCCTAAAATACTCTCCTTTGTCATCTGACTCTGCCCTGGATTCCTTGGAGGCTTGGTTATTGTCTCTTCTTCTATAGCATCATATGATTCCTCTTAGTTATTAGTGCTTACTTTCTCTCCTGCTGAAATATTAGAGTATCATGTATTTCTGTGTGTGTGTGTGTGTGCGTGTGCGTGTGTGTTTAATTCTTTGAACACAAGAATTGCTTTTTGTTTCGTTATTGGATCCCTAACACCAAGCATAATTCATCATAAATAGTACATACTTAATAAATTCTTAACTTGATTGGATTGATGTGTTTAAAATCTGTACAGGAGAAAAAAAAACCCAGAACCCTGATTATTATGCTAAGGAAAAGGATCTAATGATATCTCTTTGTATTCATTCCCTCCCAGTAGCAATGCTGAGTCTTTCCATATATAATACATACCAACAATCAATTTAATTTTGCCACTGACATATATAAACTCGATAACTGCTTATTCTTAACCTTTTCTTTCCTATTGGATTATCTCTTTTAGTTCATCCCTCTTGTTTTCACAGCTCTGTGGTTGGTTTGATGGCATAATGTACAATGGCATTCATTTATGTAACAAAGGGATCTCCTTTTTTGGAAAACTTCTCTACAAAAAATCCTTGGTACATTTGAGGATGATAGGTTGCGTAAGCCGCAGAACACAATGACTGTGTGCTGCCCTCAGGGGCAGTAAAAATTTGTGGATTTTGTATGACCTTAGTTTTCAGGAAGACTGAAATTTCTGTATACTATACCAAGTTACAAAGCAATTTATAATATATTATGTCTTCTGTGTATGTTCCCAGGATATACTTAATAATGTATAGAAAACTTCAAATCACTTCATCAAAGGCTTTTGTGGATTCTTTCAACCTTTAGTCTCTGGACTCTGGGCATTTTCATGGACTATCTACCATGCCTGGAATCCTCCCTCCTCATCTCTGACTCCTGGTTTCCTGCAAGTACCAGATAAAGCCCTAGCCTCTATAAGAAATGTTTTCCAGTCTATCTTACTTGTAATGCCTTCTCTTTGAAATTATCTCCCATTTATCTTTCATATGTGTTGTTTATGCATAGTGTGTTTGCTTCTTATCTTATCTCTTCTGGCACTGTCTCTATCCACTGTATTACCTAGCTTCTCAGAGTCAGAAAGGCCAAAGTTCAAATCCAGATGCTCGGACACTGTGTGCCTCCTTATGAGCAAGTCTCCCCTAAGCAAGCTTCCTTTAATGGGCTCCACTTGAGACCTATTAATGTACAGGGAAGATCTTAAATCCTATTAACATTACAATGTGACCCTGGGCAAGTCACTTAACCTTGTTTGCTTCAGTTTTCTCATATATAAAATGAGCTGGAGAAGGAAATGGCCAACTAACTCAGTATCTCTGCCAAGAAAACTTCAAATAGGGTCTCAAAGAGAGTTGGACAAGAGTGAAACAACTGAATTGTTTTTGTTTGTTTTTTTTTGTGATAAAAGCATTTTTCTCCCTGAGGCTGTACTTGGAATTATGTAGTTACTCTCTTTTTCTGAGTTTCCCCTTTGAGTTTTTTCAGTACAAAGTAATTCTTCTTCTTCTTCTTCTTCTTCTTCTTCTTCTTCTTCTTCTTCTTCTTCTTCTTCTTCTTCTTCTTCTTCTTCTTCCTCCTCCTCCTTCTCCTCCTCTACTTCTTCCTCTTCCTTTTCTGCTTCCTCCTCCTCCTTCTCCTCATCTTCCTCTTTCATCTCCTCCTCCTCATATCTCTATAATTAGTTTCAGACAGGGGAATTTTCTTGGGTCAAAATTCTGCTACCATTGTCATAGATAATGTGAGAAGTTCCTACATGGTCTTAATTTGGTGACTAATATTAGACCCTTCCTTCAGCAGAAATTTCCTAACTTTGTTAATTGCTATAATTAAGTTTCTCAGTGCCCATTTGGGAATATTGGATTGGCCTCAGTTCTACCAGGGATATAGAGTTGATTAAGTTATTCTGTGTTGGTGACTGATCAGTCTTTGGTACTATGGAATACTCCTGTTCTACAATACTCCTTCCCTCTATCCCAACTTGTTCCATGCTTTCACAGGATGCCTGCAGTCCTTTGTACCAATAGAGGAACTTAAAGCTGGTTTTCTTTGTTTTTTTCTGTATCTTGGGATAGAGGGGTGTGGGGTTGATTTTTGAAATTTTTTACAGTCTATCTATCTATCTATCTGTCTGTCTGTCTGTCTGTCTGTCTCTCCTTTCTGGAGCCAAAAAGAATATGTTGACCTCTCCTTCTAAAAGACTGCTTTTCATATAAATGAATTCAGGTATCATGTTTTCCTTGGATATTTTGTTCTCCAATTTACACAGTCCCAGGTCGTTCAATACAATGCTCCCCCATTCTGCCTTCTGGGACAAAATAGAAGAAATTCCCTTCCAATATTTAACTTGCATGAAATTTTTAGGTCAAAAATGGTGGCCAGTTCCCAACCCAAGATTTAATGTTGTTTTATAATTTAATTTATTTTCTTCTTCAAATGTTTTGTGATCTATCTATGCTATTTCATTACAAGACTTGACTGTGGTTATCAAATGATTTGTGTACTTACTTTCTTACTTTTTTTCCTATCTGGATATGTACTTTGCTTTCTCCCTATAAGTTTCTTCACGCATACCCTAAGTGCACAAAAATGTGAACTACTTAGCCACCCGGGAAGAGTAACAAGTACCCCTGAGAGAAAAGAAAAAGTCTAGAGGGATGGAGAGATACTCCTCTGTAGAACACAACACAGCCATAAAATCAGAATACACCCAGAGTGATCTATCAAAACAGCCTCAAGGTCACAATTTACCATTCAGAGAATCACCCTAGAGAGGGATTTAGAATTAGTAAGTGCTTCTGGGACTACATAAGGTAGCATTGCTGTGAGAAACACCATTTATAAAAGACAAGAAAGCACAGTTAATACCAAAGTTTCCTTCAGAAAACAAAATAGAAATAAACATACCTGACCCCTACCTCACCACTTTTTGGTGTGGTTTGCCATACCAAACAATGAATGATAGTAGACTTACAGATTAGTTGGGTTTTAGTAAGTCAGTGTATATTGAAATGATGAGGGTAGTCATAAATTAGTAGGAACTGATTTAAAGAAGAAATAGGAAAAAAACTTGATAATGAGAAAAATGTTAAAAGTATATCTAATACTGGGACAGTAGAAACTTAGAGAGAACAAGGTAAAGGAAGGGAAAGCAAACAGAACCTCAATAAAGACATCCAGTGGCCCAAACATTAATGTGTGCTCTGGGGCATGATATTCAGGTTGAGAATCCTGAGGGAAAGCAGAAAACCCGGCAGGGTTGGGGGCATCCTCCACACGGTCATCTGAAATCCTTTATTATGTTCAAGGCTATAAAAGGGCTGACAGATGTAATAATATTGGTCATCTTGTCTGGCGATGTTAAGAAATGGTCAGTGACAGAGGAAGGAGTGCCAAAATACAGAGAAATTTGGGAGAGAGAACAAAGGAAGGATTCCCTATTGAGTGAATGGGGAGCTGGAGGAAGATTAAAATTTGAGTGAGAAGGGGAGTCTTCATTAAGTTGCAGCTGTCTGGAACTCATTCTCAAGTGAATATGAAGCAGTGAGATTATTCTGTGTTTTATGAGTGAAAGTCAGAGAAAAAGTCAGTATGTTGAATTGTAGGTGTAGTTAATGGGTTTTCAAAATTCAGGCAAAGGCATTATTCCCATCCCTGAGTACTACAGCCTGTGGTCATCAAATGTTTTCCACAATTTGGGAGCTGATTTCCGAGAACTTTCAGCCAATTTCCAGAGAACTCATGCTAGATCCATGAATGGCAGTTGTGTATAAAGTGGATACAGTGGTGGGACTGAAGTCAGGAAAACCTGAGTTCAAATGTTACCTTAAACACTTGTTAGCTTTGTGACCTTGGGAAAGTTACTTAATCCTGTTTGCCTCATTTCCTCATCTGTAGAATAAGCAGGAGAAAGACCTTCTTTGCCAAGAACACCCCAATGAGGTCAGAAAGAGTTGGATACAATGGAAACAAATGAATGAGAAACAACAATGAAACTAATTATTCACTGGAAAAAGGAACACTTACATTTGTGTCACATACCATGTATGTATCAAAAAGATTTGTTTCCATTGTAGCAGAGATAATCAAGAGAATTAGTGCTGGATTTGACGGATCCTTCAGGATTGTAAAGCCAATCAGTAGTAGATTCCTGAGAGAATGCTACTGTGAGGAGCTTTTAAGATTTGGATTACACAGTATTAGTAAACACTCTGTTTATTCCATTACAAATCTTTATTCAGTACAATGTTCACAGTTTCAACAGTTCACAATATTATATACAATC